>JARKIF010000082.1:0-143960 GCA_029378245.1 Roridomyces roridus
GGTTTTCGATTCGGCTTACAGGTTCGCCGGCCTGTGTCAACTCTCACTATACATTCATCCGCTTTAGCTCACAACACTTGGGACGCGACGCTCGAGTGACTTCGAGTCCACCGACGGTGGTGCGTCATCGAGGTACAGAGTGTAGGTCCCCCAATTTTTTTTTGAAGATCCGGTTTCCAAGTAGATGCAGGATGAATCGGGTTGCGTGTAGACACACACCTCTGTGGCTCGAGACACTAAAAATTGATTCTTGACAGCTCATCCTCTTCTTCGGTTTGCGCCGTCGGGCCGAAACTCCGAACGACTCGGACATCCCTCTCTCTACTGCCGCCTTTCACAGGTCTGAACTCGAGAGACTCGCAACAGCGTACATACAGTGCCCGAAGCTGGAATATCATTCGCTTCTTGACACCTGTACTCTCCCTTGTGTGCATTTTTTAAATACGCCTTCATGGAACACATGCGATTGTCACCAATGTCCTCGTATATCTCTGGCCTCTTCGTTTCAACTGCCCTCTGGCTGGCGACCAAGTTGATCGCACATGTTCGCCCTCGGTCCCATTCTACCAAGCTCAAAGGTTCCCCGAGAACAGGCTTATAAGGTTCGCCGGCTGTTGTCACTCTCACTATACATCCATCCGCTTTAGCTCCAAACAATTTAGGATGCGGCGCTCGAGTCAGACGGTACTGTCATCGAGGTACAGAGTGTAGGTCCCCAAATTTTGGAGATCCGGTTTCCAAGTAGGATGACTAGGGTTGCACACACCTTGGTGGCTCCAGCCACCAAACCAACTTGATTCTTGACAACCTCGACAGCATCGGAATTGCGGGATTCTCGCAGGATTTTCGGTACATCGAGGGCCACACGTCCCCTGTAACCGCGGCATTCGAGTCATCGCAGGTCACCGAAACGACGTTTCTTTGGTCAAATGCTATTCTTGCTCAATGTCATTTTCCCCATTTTGATCAGTTTGCCGACAGGGCGCATGCGTGTCTTTTGGGAGCTGCGCCGCGGTTTGAAGGATATCGCAGAGCGGCTTCTTGAAAATACGCGCAAGGAAAAGGATGGGAATGTTGCGGAAGAGCTGACGGACGGACAAGTCGGTGATCGGGCTGCTCGGTGAGTGCCCTAGTCAAGGCTCAGCCTTCTGGTTCCGAATTGTGTATGACGCAAGAAGAAGTGGTGGTACAGAAAGTGAGATTTGTCGAGATTCGACATCGCTACTTCCGACTTGTTTGTGTCAGAACGTTCTTTTGTTAGCTGGTGCGTACATGTTCTTGTGTCTACCATTTAGTGCTTGAGAAATTTTCAGGCTACGAAACAACCTTGGGTACGTAACAGTCTTCGTTTTTTGTTCCATCCATCCGAGCATCTGCTGAGTTGCCCTAACGGCGGGTCCACTATCTCCTACTTACACCCACGAACCGCAATTGATACTTCCGCCCGTGGGCGCTCATTGAATTGGCGAAACACCCCGAATTCAGGACAAACTGCGCCACGAGCACACGAGCTCACGCGGTTCAGTCTGTCAGATCCGACATGGGACCAACTCGTCTCGGAGCTTCCATTCCTCGATACAACGGCATTAGAAGTGCTTAGATCGCACCCACCGGTCGTCTCAACCATCCGAGTGGTAAGTTTGATTCTTTGGTATTCAATGGGTGTGTCGACGGATGAAGTATGGGCTGCCTGCGATGATGTGATACCCCTTGGTACACCCATCGTTACGCCCTCGGGTGAGACGATATCAACCATTGCCGTCGCCGCGGGAAGCGCCCTATTGGCGCCCGTCCGGTGTATCAATCGTTCCGAGGCGCTGTGGGGCGCCGACGCCAAGGAAATTCAAACCCTCCCGTCGGCTTGAAGAGATCACCGTCCCAGCGCGGGCTCTGCAACATCGCCATCTGCTGATTTTCCACGAATCTGGGCAAGTCGTTTCGTTTGCGCGGCGGTGAGTATTCGACGGTTCTAAATATGTATATCTGTCACTTACCCTTGCCCTGAAGGAATTTAAAGTAAACTATTTTTCTTGTTCCATATTCGGCTCAAACTCAAGCTTCAACCTTTAGGCCGTGTTGTCCGTCCTGGTTCGCAACTTTGTTTTTCGAGTTTCCTGATGGGCCAGAGACGAAGATGGAGAAACATATTGCGATCGTCCCGCGCCCCAAGGTTGCCGGGCAGAGCGGCGACAAGGTCCCATTAATGGTTAGACGTTGACCTGATCGAGAATCCTTGTCTCTCCATTCTATGCGACCGAGTAACGGTACGGCACCACCACGTTGTAGTAAGTCACCACAGGTCGGGTGTATTCCATCAAACGCCACCTGCACACCTCTTGAGCCCGAAATGCGTGAAAGAATTACTGTTTTGGGTTCATTGTCTGGCATGCTCCGTGTGCGGTCGGCGAGCGGAGCTTACGACCAGGTACTTAAATTCGAACCCCGCGACGTGGTGTTCCCGCAAATCTTGACTCTCCCCACCGGGGAGGGAGCTCTTCTACATATGTTCTTAGCAACCTTCCTCGCCCCATCTTCCATCTACACACTCTCCGCCAGCATCCAAGCTGCTGCTTACGCCATGCTCGTGCTCAATGACACTTCGACTGTTGTCCCGGCATTTTTTCTGTCCAACTCTACCTCCCCTGACGATCCCATGTCGGATAAACGAAGTAGGGGAGGTCACCAGTGGAATTCGGGGAGGATTCTTTTCTGGCTTCTTCTGGTGGGACTAGGTCCGTCTCGTCGGTTGTGAGCTCACGTTTGGGACCTCATTTTTACTTGCGCAGGATTGTATCTCCTCATCGCCATGGCGCGCATCGTCCTCGACAAGCACGGTATTCATGCTTGCGATTGGATTAGGCGACAGTGGGCTGCAGGTTCACGTCGCTCGCCGCAGTCTGGAACCGCCACCAATGCCACCACTCGCTCGATTGTCGAGCTAATCTTTCCCCCAAATATCGTGCAATCCTTTCGTCGACTGCGCAACGTCGACTCCTCTATTCTTCCAAGCCATCAACCGCCCCGCCGTAACCTCGTCCCAGACCCGCCCACTGCCATGGCCATCCCACTCGAAGCGAGGCAACCATCCCCTGGCCGTTCCCCTTTGAACAACCTGCCCCGGAGCAGCAGCCCGACGTCGTTGGCAGGATCCGAGTGGTCCGACTCTTCGACGATCGCACCGGAGCCAGACCCACAACCGCGTCGGCCGTTTTTCCGTGAGAGCACGTACATGCCTGCATAGCGCCCCCGGCTTGATACAATCTTTACGCCCATCATGCCCCGCATCATGGTCTGTCTTTTTTTTCCGCGAAAGTTAGAGATAGACTCCTTGATCACCACGGACCGAATACAATAATAATGCTACTGTACTTAATCTACAACGATTTGCTCGGACTCTTCACTGCCTTGACTAACAGTCACGTCCCGGTGGCGCACTGCCGTCGGTTTTCCCAGGTGCTATGTAGCAGATGGCTGTTGCCATCGCGGTGCCCTCTGCGTCGACGTCGTACGATGTAGTTAGTGCTGAAAATCCCAGTGTACTGCGAATTTGTATTCCACCCTCCCCCCACATTGTCCCAGGAAAGTGTGGTTCACACCGACGCGCTTCGCGTCCACAACACCAAACAAACGCGTCGACTAATTAGGTTTGGTCATCCGGATCAAGCCGTCGGTAAAATTGATGCTCTTGTCCTCCACCATCGCTGCTAGTCTTCTCTTGTCGCTCGTCCAATCCGCTTTTGCCGCACCCAGAGGGGACGGTCTTTCGAAGTGGCCTAGGCTGCTGTCGCAATTCCCTGCTCAGTACTCCCGTGGAGAAGACTGGCAGGCCTTGGTCGATCCTGCAGCTGGTACTGGCAGGACCTCGGCTTCACCGGCGGGTGAAGTGGAAAACACGTCCACTGGTGTTGTCCACAACTTGGATTCCGAGGCAGAAGGCTCAGGATCCGAGTCTCCATCTCACTCCGGCTTGAATGGCGGTGTGCTGGTGCTTACCGTGGTCTTTTGTGCGTGTTCCAATCGCCCGTGTCGCTTTTTTGACACATGTTGATTGTGATATTAGCGGTATTCGGAGCATTCGCTCTGGTCGTCGCTGTCACTTTGTCGTTGGTCTGCAACCAACGGCGGCAGTACCAGCGCAATGGCATCCATGAGCTGCAGGACATGCGAACCCCAAACCCTGCTCAGCCGTATCCATCCAGGCAGCCAGAGATGACCGCCAGCACATCAACTATCACCCTGGTTCCCAGGGCTTACAGTGTACCTGGGCGAAGCTTACTTATTTGAGGTCGAGTTGGCATAGGCACCTCGGCCTTGACGCATTGTAGACTGACGATTAGGACTCGGACTGTGATTCTCAACGCACGTATATATTTCGCCATGGGTCTCTCTAGAACTGGGTGTATATCTTATAATTAACATGGGCATCATTTCGGCACTGGCACTCCGTCTTCATATCACTCTCAAGCGCTCATCATCCCGGCGGGAGCCAAATCTACCCGTATTCATGTTGGGCTTGGTACTATGATCAATGTCATAGCCTCTCAAGTCAGTGTCTTTCTCGACTGCTGTGACGCAAGGCTGCAGACGTCGCGCTTCTTTCCCTGCTGGTTGCTGTTCTGGTATCTTTGTCCTACTGCTGTCAGACTACAAGAGTACCTGGAAATACTTCCGCGGGAGCTGCCCTCGGTATGCACGTAATTGCACCCGTTTGATATTTCCCCCGACTTGTCCTGAAGGCTGTCGGTAATATGACCTTGTATGGTACTCTCGGCGAATGAAGTACGGCACTAACAGCGACAGAGATCAAGAACGGTCAATAGTTTGGCGCTCTGTATGCGTATGTCGGCTGTTCCGGTCGTGGTCCCTCCAGCTGATACGGAAGTTTTCTTGTCCAACAAAAAAAGTTAACAGGCATATCTGGGTCCCAGGCTCTTTGCGAATATCCAGGCGCCGATGAACGAGGCCACGAGCGTCTGGAAGCTCATCTGCTACAACGGGTGGGGTGTCGAACGCCACCCCGAAAATAAACTGAATACATCCTTGACAGGCTGGACGGGACCAGGAGCTCTCAGAAAAGAAGTCACTGCCTCTTGCGTCCATAAATTCCCCTTGTTGACATCCAATGACCTTTCTTCATGCCCTCGACCAGACCCCGCCAATACAGAAAGCTTTCAGACAGCGGAGGGTATAATCCATCTTCTTGCGTTGCTAGGAAACTTACGATCTGTGTTTCAGCGAGTGGACATCCTGCGCGAGACTCGATGGCAGCGAGTACTACATCAAGAACATGATTATCCGCTCCGGAGGAGACTCCGTTGCGAAGTCTCCCCTCGTGGTGGATGACTTGCACCTTCGAGCGATAGCGGGGGATTCCACCTCAGCCGGTATATCCTGCGAGGAGATTTATTTCTCCAAGAAGGAGAAATGGCTGTACATCTTTCATTCGTCGCAGACGGCGTTTTACTCGAGCCAGCCGCGGATTGACACTCCGGTGAAGCGGAAGCTGTATTGGGAGTATATCGCCTTGCACCCATCACATACCTTCGTTTCGCTGGCAAATTGGCTGCCCGAGGCGCATAAATTGGCAGAAGTGTATTTGCAATGGTGTACATTTGGTGTGTCCGTTTAGTGTGTTTTTGATAGAAATTGTTTGATATCTTCACAGAGGCGCTCACTTCGTCGGGGGCCAAAATTCCGTTCCCGCTCAAGCATAGCCAGGATCTGTCCAGAATATTGGCATCTCTGGACGAACAGCCCGAGGATGATGCCCCAGTTGAAGATTGCGGAGAAAATCCAGAGGTTCCGGCCGAGGAGGAAATTCAACCTGTTGGGCCGGTGGAACTGTCTGTGGAACCTGCCCCTAGCATCCGCGTTGGTAGTGACCACAGCAGCGTGAGCGAAGGGGACGAAACTCGTCCTATGCTCCCAGAGCGTCTACCCGATCCCATAGCGGAAACTGCAGCTCAGGAGAGTTGTAAATTGCGAACAGCGCTCGTTGCTAAAGTGTTGTCAAAGAAATGTGCGTCAGGCCTATTTTCCGTGATTTCTGCCCAGCTCAGGATCGCATCCAGACAACCAACAAGGAGCGGTAGACGGCTCCAAGGACGCTGGGCAGCCACCAAAGCCGTCCAAGGTTTTGGATCTGTTGTTTTGGACTGTCGATATTACCAGCTTTGGCTCCTTCTTTCGGTATCTGAGCCGTTTGGAGGATGTGCGTGCTCCAATTCTTACGAATGATGAGTGGCGAGATCATATTATGAGATTGGTGAAAGAATGGGAGGAATTCAACCTGATCGTGAGTCGGGAGTTTGTTCTTTTTTTGAACTTCCACGAAATTCACTGTGCTTTAGTCCACAGTGCTTCTGTCGTGAGTTGATTTTTGTCAACTCACTGGTAAATAACACAAAGCCCTTTTCAGAGCTTCTGCCGGAATTCTAGCCCTTCAAGATATTGGAAGTATCGCAAGAACAGCTGTATTGGTTTCCATCATCTGCTCTTTTGGAAGTATCACAACTGGCCTTTACTGCATCTCCATGTATCAAATCCGAGCCCCGGATCCGCAGGACTCCCTGGACCGCGCAAATTCGCGAACAATCGTATGTACGAGAACTTGCGTCACCAGAGGCTAATTGTTCTCTAATAGCTTGCGTACAACCACTACACTTTGACACACAAGAGATTTGCGCTGATTCTGGGTCTGCCCATGGCCTTCCTGGTGTGGTCGCTAATCTCCTTTATGGTCGGCATACTATCCTTCAACATTGTTGGTACCGAAACAAGGTCTGGCCACGTCTCGGGCGTCGCGTATGCTGTTGTTGCGGTGGCTGGCCTTGTGTTCATTCTCATGGGGGCTGCATTTTACACTCTGGTTCGTGTCTGGGGAACTGGACATGGGGTGCTTCTATTCCAGAGTATCAAGAAACGAATTCCTACTTTTTCTTTACGCTTTTTACGTCCGAAACGCCGGGGTTCGTTGCCTGAATCTGAAAAGGCACCGACTCCATGATTTTTGCTATGTACGCTGCTTTCTAGGATTCATTTGTATCTTTATATGCTCTCTTGTGTCGTTTTTGAACTCGAATTTATTATTACAACACCACCGATGAGGTTGCCGCTGGCCTATGAGGCCCGGGGACAAAAATCTGATGTGCGTAATCTTTGAACCTTTGGTCATTACAGCGCAAGCCATCCATCCCGTACTCTTCCCATCCATCTTGCGATATCCACTCTTGCTCCCCTAAGAAACGAATCGCATCACGAACCGTCAAACTGTAAAACATAAGCCGAGTTTCTTGTTTCAACATCAAAAAAGCGTACCCTTCACGAGCAAGAGTAATCGTCACGTCCTTGGTGGCGTCCTGTTCATGGCCGAGGCGGGTTGCGAGGATGAATGCATCTTTTCCGTTCTTCTCCACAAGATAAATGTCCGTCGAAGGTGCGGGCCCCTTTGTCCACATCACGTATCTGGGCGAATCGGGCCACCTTTGGATGGCTTTCTGCGCCACGGCGAATTGCCTGCGGCATTGTTCGTGCGTCTTGGAAGTATATAGGACGGGGAGTTCTCTCAGTCCTTGAATCTCGGGACAGTAGGTTTGGTGGATTTCGTCTCGGTCTTGTTTGCCTAACAGGAATTAACAAAAAGGTATTGGGTGTTTTGCGACGTACCCAGTAGGATGGCAATGATACTCCCGGATGGCCTGCGTATGATTCGAACATCGGGTGGAACAAAAGCTGCAGTGGCTTCTGCAACAGCGGTGGCGGGACTCTGGCTGAGTTTGGCCGTGATATGCGTCTACGTATCTGTTAGAACGATGATTGAAAGAAATTTCCAGTGACCAACATTCAACGCATCCATCAAGGGTGCCATGAAACTGGTGGCACTCGTGATGCCGGTGGTCGGGAATTGGTCGAGTAGGTATTGAATGGCAAGTAGACGATCTAATTGTCCATGACCCGAGAGTTTCTTGAATTCTGGCTGTGACGAGTGAGCGGAGAGCGTCACGCCTCTGGAATGCTCACCAAAAGTTCCCCAAAGCAACTCTCCAGATCCACTGCGCGTTGGAAAAACCTGGGTCTGTCGTTTTCAAACTTTTTGACCAGTTTATCCATTTTCGCCTTCCTGTCGGCATGGTCCTTTTTTGTAGCCTCGCGGACGCGCTTTCGGAACTTGGCTTCGTCCAATTCCTCCTTCTTCTTATACGGGGCTATCCAAAAGAATCAGTGCGCACATAGCCGATAGAATGCAGCCGGCAATACCAAGCAAGCACAGGATCTGAGTGAGTTCGTCTTGCGATTCTTTGGCTCGGAACCACGCCGTCAACTGTCCGCCTCTCAGCGTGCGCCCCAATCGCTGTATATATCGCTGTAAAGTGTTCCTTTTAATATTCAATGGAACAAGAAAAAGAAGCGACGTACCTCGATCAATTGGACGTCGCCCACAAAAGTATTATCGTCTATGATGAGGTCAAGCACTCGACGTTTGTCTATTTTGGCGAATATGTCGCAGAGAAGCCGAGTCTGGTGTTTGTGGTATATCATTAGGTTCTCGAGCAAAGGAGCGTTGGGGGAAGCCAAGTAGTGGACAGTGTTGCTGGCAATCTGGTGCGCGGGGTCAGACATGTGGGTGTGTGTGGGGGTGATGTTGGGCGATGACGGGCCTGGGCAGCTTTATTAAGGGCAAAAGTCCATAACAGCAATCTTTGCTTCCGAAACGGGAGGATCGCCTACGAGATCTGTCAACGGAAGTACCGAAACATCATGTCGTTGCGTCGTTGTTGTGGTGAAGACAAGGTCGTCCTCGAATCCATGTGGTCACCCGCCGCGTTTTGTACTTAATGAAGCAGGAGTTAGCCACAAGTCTGTTTCCGCACGACTGGACATTGACACGAAGAGATGATTGCGGGGTATAAATGCATCCTGTACGCCGACCAACAAGGAAGTAGTAAAAGGCCGTAGAAAAACACTCTGAGCGCATCAGAATGAGTCCTAGGTGGCGTAAGATGGCCAATCTCGGTGCTGTATTGGAGCACTCCAGAAACAAATTGCGAGGTATAGAGAACTGTGGCGTGTTGGACAGGCAGAATGAAAAAGAAAGGACGCTAGCTGCGCGTCTGGACCCACATGATCTGAGAAAGGGATGCTGGGATCCCAAGGAAGCAAGTAGAAGGCCGTAGAAAAACACTCAGAGCGCATCAGAATGAGTCCTAGGTGGCGTATGTTGGTGCTGTATCGGAGCACTCCAGAACTGTAGAGAATTGTGGCATGTTGGACAGGTAAAATGAGAAAGACAGAACACAGCGGCTGCGCCTGGACCCACACTTGATCTGAGAAAGAGATGCTGGGAACGTCGCTGACAAGAATAGCCTCAATCCGCCTCCAGTGATGTATCTTGACGATTTCGGCACGAAAAAGCGCGTTTATTGAGCCAAATTTTCGCTGACAAGACCTATCCGAGTCTAAGAAAAATTGTGGGAGTTGGCCAATTGGCATGCACGTCCAGAAATGCTCTGCTCACTGTCGTTCGGCGCATGGCAACCAGCCAATTTCACAGGAGTTTCACGATGTAGAAAGGGGGCATTGGAAAAAATCTGTCGGGGTTTATTTTCAAGGTCCTGCGTTACACTTTTCAGAATACTTGTCTGCAGAAGCTGCGCGGTCTGCACGCAGAGAACAGGCTGGGAGACTCAACAAAGGGTGTGTTTGATCCGAGTCGTACAAGCAAAGAGTCGGGACACAGCCACAAATATTCCCTGTTTATGAGCGACGGCCACCGGAGGTTATTCCTCACGCTCCCCCCGATGGCTGCTGAAGGCATCCCTCTTCGTCGTTCCAGTCGCCGCAAAAGCGGCTCTTCTGGCTCCGAGTACCACCAGGACGACTCGTCTCATCATGAAGAGATGCTACAATACGAGGAGGAGCCACCAAAGGAGATCATCACCACACGGCACGGGAGACGCGTAGTAAAGCATTCATATGCAGAGACGAGCGGCGACGATGCTCCTGGAGATCCTGCTGGGCTCTTTGACGATGGCCAGGAGGTCGCCGTCCATGCCCCACCATCCATGTCGAATTCGGACGAGGACGACCAACAACCGAGGCGGTATTCGACGCGTCGCAGAACGACCAACACTCTCTCGGGTTTCATCGTTCCCAGCGACGAGGACAAGCCCCGGTACGAGATGCGCACACGAGTCAAGACCAAACGACCCCAGCCCAACGGCAACAGCACCGTAACCGCACCGAAACGCAGCACTGGCCCTTCCCAGCGCTCTCAGCGTTATGATCGACGGAATAAGCAGGAGAACGAGGACATGTACTCGCCAGGGACGCAGCGCACTTCTTCCCCAGACACCCACCCTGACTCGGATGCCGATGCCGAGGGCGAACTCGATAACCTGGTCGAGCCTGAGCCCGAGGAAGAAGAAGAGGAGGAGGACAATCGGCCGTACGCATTGCGGCAGCGACAGAAAATCAACTACGCCATCCCTCCGCCACTCGAAGAAATGCCGCGGCCACCACCCCCTGCTCGTCCTGCCCCGTCTCGCAAACGGACGCGCACTGGACCTGGTTGGAGTGCCAGTGGTGCTGAGCTTGGACGCTGGATGGGTATGGGTGGACCAGCAGATGACTCGGACTCGGACAACCCTGCCAATGGCGTGCCCCGCACCCCTCGCAAGCCCGTCGCCATGGGCTTTGCATCCACGCCGTCCAATATGGGCAATCTAGGCCTCGGAAAAGTTGGCGACGCAGCGTTGGCAGACGCAGACCCACTGGGCGTCAATGCCAATGTTACCTTTGACGAGGTCGGCGGGCTCGACGACCACATCCACGCTCTCAAAGAGATGACGCTCCTGCCCCTACTCTACCCCGAAGTGTTCCAGCAATTCCGTGTTACCCCGCCCCGCGGTGTCCTCTTCCACGGACCCCCTGGAACGGGAAAGACCCTCCTCGCACGCGCTCTAGCTGCCTCCTGTCGCACCAACGGCCGCCAAATCACCTTTTTCATGCGCAAAGGCGCCGATATCCTCTCAAAATGGGTTGGAGAGGCCGAACGGCAGCTACGTCTGCTCTTTGACGAAGCCCGGGCACACCAGCCAAGCATCATCTTTTTTGACGAGATTGACGGCCTCGCACCCGTGCGTTCGTCCAAGCAAGATCAGATCCACGCGTCGATAGTCGCGACTTTACTCGCTCTCATGGATGGGATGGACGGTCGTGGTAGCGTGGTGGTCATTGGCGCGACGAATCGACCGGATGCGCTCGATCCTGCTTTGAGGCGTCCTGGGCGGTTTGATCGTGAGTTTTACTTTGGACTGCCTGGGGCAGAGGCGAGAGAGCGAATTTTGTCGATCATGACGCGTGGGTGGAAGGGTTGGGGCGAGGAAGATGGTGGGCCGGAGCGACTCAAGGGGTTGGCATCGCTCACCAAGGGCTATGGTGGTGCGGATTTGAGGGTGCGTTGTCGAGTATTTTTTATTCTACTCCTGCTTACCTTTTTCAGGCCCTTTGTACAGAAGCATCGCTCAACGCAGTACAGCGCCGGTACCCTCAGATTTACAAGACCACGGAACGACTGCTCCTCAAGCCCGACACGATTGAGGTTGGATTGCGAGATTTTATGATTTCAATTAAAAGTGGGTTTTCAAATGGTGCAGCTAACAAATTCTGATATGTTACAGAGATCGTCCCAGCCGCTGCGCGTTCATCGTCCTCGGTGGCAGCTCCTTTACCGCAGCAGCTCACCCCGTTGCTCGGTGATGCCCTCGAGCGCGTCAAAGCGGCGATTTCACTTGTACTGCCAATGGACAAGAAGCTTTCCGCGTTGGAGGAGGCCGAGTTTGAGGATCCTGGAGGGGAGAGCGGGGCCTTGGAACGCGAGCTTATGATGCAGGGTACGTTGTGAATTTCTTCTTGGCCCGTCATTTTTTTGACACGTGATACAGCAATGTCATCCATGCGCGTCTATCGCCCACGAGTAGTGCTGTACGGCGCGTCGGGAATGGGGCAGACTTTTGTTGGTGCAGCAGCGCTGCATCATCTCGAGGGATATCACGTGCAGAGTCTCGAGCTTGGAGCGCTTCTGAGCGATTCTACGAGGGTAAGACGCTCGTTTGATGTACATTTCGACTTGGTCCTTATTTTGCCACGCAGACGCCAGAAGCGGCGATTGTCCAACTTTTCGTGGAGGCCAAGCGTCATGCACCCGCGGTGGTGTATATTCCGGCGCTCCGTGGATGGTGCGCGGCTGTCTCTGAGACGGCCCGCGCCACGGTCCGTGCGATGCTTGATACGCTTGCACCATCAGATCCAGTTCTCTTGCTCGCCGTGGTTGATGGGCACTTTGCGGACTTGCCGCGGGATGTCCGGGCTTGGTTTGGTGTCGGCGGTGGTGGGCGTGTTGAGCTGAGAACACCGACTTTTGAGGCGCGAAATGCGTTCTTTGCGGGTGTCATAAAGGATGCTCGCCGCCCACCAAATGAGTTTGCTGATGGGATGCCGAGACGGAAGCGGATTCTCGAGGAGTTGCCGATTGCGCCGCCGTTGGAGCCGAGGAAGCCGTCTGCAGCGGAGTTGGCGGTGCAAGACGAGAATGATCAGAGGGTTATTGCGTTGCTCAAGTATCGGCTTGAGCCGATCTTGACGCAGCTGAAGAGGAAGTTTAAGAGGTTCACGAAGCGGGCTACGGTGAGTAATCATATACACAAGTATATCGCATGAGCTGACTGCTTGGTCTAGGAGGAGTACGTCTTTGATGATCGGGTGGGGAGCATGGACCACCCTATGCAAGTTCACTTTGAGGATGCCGCCATCGCCGTTGAGGCCCAGCCAGCGCCGAACGGGACCATTAACATCATGGACGAAGATCTACCACAAGTAAATGGGCACATCAACGGCATCACTCCTGCGCCTGCTCCTGTCGATCCTCCGGCCCCTCCTGCGCCACCTCGTCCAGAGTTGTACGACATGGATCTGGAGCAGATGCACATGCAGCTGTACAAGGGGCGCTATCTGACGCCGCAAGACTTTCTTGACGATGTTGGCAAGATGGTGCACAATGCTGCCGTGCGTCAAGTGGAGGATCCTGAGCGGCTTTGGAAGGCTCAGGCCATGTTCACTGCGACCCAAGTGAGCATACATGAGTTTGATCCGCAGCTCAAGGTCGAGTGTGAGCGGATGGCTGTAAGGGAGCGGGCGAGGAGGGAGGAGGCGAGGTTGGCTGTTGACAAGGCGAATGAGGTGATCGGGAAGGGGAAGGAAAAGGAAACCGATAATGGAGGTGGGAATGGGAGTGGGTCGGAGGGCGGGGGCTCCACTGGGACGCGACGCAGTGCCAGACATAATGGCTTGCAGCCCGAGCTCACCATCACTGATCCGGTTCAGCTGGAGCGCAGACTGAAGCGACAGCGGTCTGAAGGAGGCGCCACTGACTCGCATGGATCTGATGAAGATGGACCGGAGGGGCGCGAGGCGAAGCGGTCGAGGATGGCTGCTGCTGCTGCTGCAGCCGATGAAATGGGGGACGATCCATTGAATATTGCCCCTACAAGACCGGCCGCGGTGCGATTCGCGACCCCTCAACCCATAGAGATGATGCAGCCACTTGATCCAGTCCCACAACCGCTTGTAATCGACCCGGCGATAGACCCAGCTCTATCTTCGAATGTCGATGCAATGGTTGTAGACGATCCTCCTACTCAACGGCCTTCTGGTTTCGATCCATTCCTTCTCAATCCACTTCCATCACCTAATGCCCCCAACAACGATCCCTTCGCCGCTGGTCCTTCAGACGCCGGCCCCTCCATGCCTATTCATTCCCTTCTACAAACTCCCACCGAACCTCCAGCTACTGCCTCTCCAACGCCCAGACCAAAATCACTCGAACCAGAACCCGTGCCGCCGCCGCCTATTATCGAACGCACACCGACACCTCCTCTTCCGGACTTTATCATTGATGACGAGCTGGTCCTGCAGCTAGAGTCGATGCTTTGCGACCTGACGATCTCGCTTACGGTCGAGCAACTGGAGCAGCTGCGCGCAACGTGTCTGGCGACGGTTTGGCGACATCGGACGAGTTGGGAGCGCAATCCGGCATTGAGGGAGTTGCAGGAACTTGTTCAAGAGTTTGTAGATCAGGTTGGTGTTGAGGGGAGCGAGGACGTTGATATTGCCGCCTTGTAAATTCATTGCTAGTGCTATTGCTACCACTATCCTTTGTATCAGTGCTGCCTATTTCCTTTTTTTGTATCGGTTTGTCTCTTTACTTATAGCTATTGTACCGGTAACAGAGAAGCCTCAGAGCGAAATAAGACCTTCCTGTTCGGGATGCCGCCGGAAGTCATTTGGTTCTGTTTGACGTCAACACTTCCAGCTCAACTCCAGTGTCTCTCTCTGGTCATTCAATACTTCTAGCCAACGGTTATCTCTGGTCATTCATCTTATCTATCATGCCGAGATGACGTGTACGCGATTGGTACGCGGAAAATTTTATTCCGTCTCCGTCAGCGCCAAGCGCCCAAATGACTCCAAATGATCGCGGCGCGCGATCATTTCAATTCAAGTTCCCAAGGGCGAATCCATCGGGCAAATGTGGTATGGCCAACTGTGAACAAAGGCCTTCACGTTCATACACGGTAAGTGCTTAGTCCAAGTCAGGCCAAAGTCAGGCCACCATCATTGACAGACGGGGCGGCCGGATGGCAGGTCCCCAAAGGTCCCCCTCTCGAGTCTCGTTCAAAAATTCATGTTTCAACTTCACAGTCGCCTCTTCTCTTTGCAATTTTAAAGAAAATCATGAGATGACTTCTGCTCAACTTGCGCAGTTTTTCACGGACATCTGCTTCCTTCTTCATACTGCGGATGTCACCTTTGATCTCCGGGGACGCGTCCATGCTGGCTCACGCCCAACTTTGCGGTCCGCCGTCTTTATCGGGACATAGGGACGAGTCAGAGTTGCTGCTGACTGAGCACTTTTACTGCGCGGAACCTTATCCGTGAACGTTCGGTTGCGCGGATGATGCATATATCCAACGGCCGTTGCACGCGTACCACCACGCCGAGATACGATCGGTCAGACATATTTCATAAACAGGTTCTGGAAAAAAACCTTTATAATTGGCCGCCGCCCCAACAAAGCGATCGTCGCCCGCCCCGCGGTCCTTCTTCCATTCCACCCCGTTTCCTTCCCTCCTCATCATGTCCGCCACGCCAACACTGCGGTCCGCCAGCCTGAATATGGAGTCCAAGGGGGAGAAGGATATCGATGCCACTGAAAAAGGAGCTGTCGAGACGACGGAAGACATCGCCGACTATCCTCATGGCTTCAAACTTTTCCTCATGTGCCTTGCTTTGTGTCTTGCTGTCTTCCTTGTTGCTCTCGTAAGTTTTTCTGTTTCTTTTTTTGGACGAGTAATTCACGAGTTTTAGGATAATACCATTCTTGCCACCGCCATCCCCAAAATTACAGATCATTTCAACAGTTTGGACGATGTCGGTTGGTACGGGTCCTCGTACCTGCTCACCACCGCCGCATTCCAATTGCTCTTTGGCCGGCTCTATTCGTTTTTGAGCATCAAATGGGTCTTTATCGGCGCTATCGTCGTCTTTGAGTTGGGCTCCCTCATCTGCGGCGTTGCGCCAACCTCCAACGCCCTTATCGTCGGACGAGCAATCGCTGGTCTGGGAAGCGCAGGCATCTTCAATGGTTCGTCGATTTTTCTTAATTCCGCGTTGATTATTCTGAATGCGTCTTTCATTAGGAGCACTGATTATTATCTCCAACACGGTCCCTTTGGAAAAGCGCCCCGTTTATACAGGCCTTGTTTCGGCCATGTACGGAATTGCGAGTGTTGCAGGCCCTCTGGTGCGTTTACCAGAACTGAGAAAATGACGTTTGGCTGACCAGTTGTTAGATGGGAGGCGCCTTCACCGACAAAGTTAGCTGGCGGTGGTGTTTTTACATTGTATGTCGTTGCTTTCGTCTCGCTCTTCATTCTTCCAACACTCTTTCACAGAACTTGCCCATCGGAGGCATCACGCTCGTTATCATCACGCTCTTCTTCCACCTGAAGAGACGCCAGCCCGACTCGGAGGCAGCTCTCACCTTCTGGCAACGCCTGGACCAGTTCGACCCCGTGGGGACGGTTAGTCAATACCTCTGCTCCGCATATCCCAATGCTCAACTCTTCAATAGCTCGTTTTCATCCCCGCCATCGTGTGCCTGCTCTTGGCCCTGCAGTGGGGAGGGTCCAAGTACGAGTGGAGCAACGGCCGCATCATTGCTCTATTCGTCCTCTTCGCCCTTCTCATTAGCATCTTCATCGCTGTGCAGATCTGGAAGCAGGACTTGGGCACTGTCCCGCCGAGAATCTTCAAGAAGCGCAGCGTCATGGCGGGCACGTTCTTCTCGTTCTGCCTGGGCTCCTCGTTCTTCATCCTCGTCTACTTTGTGAGTTGCCCTCTTTCGCTGGCTCGGGCTTTCACTGAAATTACTGCGCGCAGATCCCGATTTGGTTCCAGGCTATCAAGGGCGTTACCGCTGTCCACAGTGGCATCGACAATCTGCCCATGATCCTCGCCCTCGTCATCTCCTCCCTGCTCGCAGGAGGCGTCGTCGCCACCTTTGGGTACTATACCCCTTTCATGCTGCTCAGCTCCGTCCTCATGGGCGTCGGCGCGGGCTTGCTCTCCACCTTCACCACCAGCACAGGCCACGCCCATTGGATCGGCTACCAAGTCATCTACGGGCTCGGCGTGGGCTTTGGCATGCAACAACCCGTCATGGCCGTCCAGACCGTGCTCAGCATCGAGGACATCCCCACCGGAACGTCCCTCGTCATGTTCATGCAAACCATCGGCGGCGCCTTGTTCGTCTCCGTCGGCCAAAATGTATTCAACAACAAACTCATTTCGGGGCTGACCAGCCATGTCCCTGGAGTGGATCCTGCTATCGTGATCACGAGTGGTGCGACGTCCCTCTCCAAGGCCGTGGCGCCAGAGTTCTTGCCCGCTGTGTTGACCACATATAATTCTGCGTTGATGAGCGCCTTTTATGTCGGCGTTGCGATGGGTGCGCTCTCAATTATTGGGAGTGTTTTCACGGAGTGGAATAGTGTCAAGGGCATGCAGTTGGCCGCGGCCGGTTAGATTAAATAGATTCTAAAATTTATGATACTTAGATAGCGAGATGATGTACTAATTTTGCACGTTATTGAACGAAGAACCCCAATCTTCTGCAGGAAACATAGACTCGAGGAGCGGCCAAATGACGCATCAAATCTTGATCAAATCTTTGATTGATCTGGTTCAAGGACACACGGAATATGTAGAGATGTATTCTGGGTACCTCTCCCTCCGTATGTGGTAGCTACATATACTAGCTACATAGACACCATCCTGTTTCAAGGCCCCGCGGTACCATGAGCAAAGACGGCAGCGCCTATGCAGATATTCATCCAGTCTCCATCCACCGCCACCCAAGCCCGGAACCAACTAGTTCGCGCAATCGACGGTGTGCCTCTCTCCATACTCGGTTCGGAATCCTAGTCAAAGGGTGGGTAAGACGGGGGAAGACAGATGAGATTCAGCACATACCGACAGAAACTTGCGAATAGATCTGGATAGAGAGGTCGACGTACACAAACCAAGGAGGAGGGCGGGGAAGAGCAGGTGGATGATGAGGCGGGTGACAAGCGTCATCTTGGTGCGACAGACAAGCCAGTGGATGGACACGACTCTGTCCGGTGCTACCGCATCTTCGTTGAAAAGATGCCCAGTGCGCCTACCGCACCATGCCGCGCGCATCAAGCTATTTCGAATGGGCTCGGGTCAAGACCTCCGCCGCGCGCCGATAGCCAACCAATGCCGGAACACAAAGTACGCCAGGACAGCACACATCAGCGCCAGGGCTGTAATTGTTTTAGCCCCAATAACAGATGTTTCATGTTCGACCTGGTCGTTGAATAATGAGTCAAAACGGAAGGGAGAACTTAAGGCAGGGAGGACGCACGACGGAGGTAAATGGCGAGAGGATTGGGATCGTGAAATGCGCGGGGTGTCTGGACTGCTGCTGCTGGGCAGCCGCCTTGTGGTGTGCGAGGTTCAGGAGTGCGATGACGAGGAGGAGAATCGTCGCAAGGAGCGCCAGCTGCAGCAACGCCAAGTCAATTCGATACGAAATTGAAGCCAAGTGGGTGACATGGACGCACCACCAATTTCTCCAACCTCGCATACCGTGCATCGTGCGCCTCGACGTCCCTCTAAAGAACCCTACTTGAATGGCGCGAGAAGTAGCAAGTAAAGAGACAAACCGCCCGTTTTGCCTCCTCTTCATACGAAAGACTGCGCAGCTCTTGGTGATGCTCGACCCGTGCGGCCAGCAGCGTCTCGGCGGACAGAGCACGAGCTGCCCAGTACTGCTCCGTATTCCTGGGCGCAATGGCGCTGGCAGTGACACCTGGCTGGATTTGCAACGCAGCCCGGAGGGTCGCTGACATGGGTTGGCCATGTGTTTGCAGCGGGGGTCGGACTGCTACCGCATTTTCAGGGACAGGGCTGCTGGACCACGGAGCGGATTTAGGCGAAGAGTGGTTGGCTTTCCTGAGTTTGTTCATAGGACATGAAGGAGAGAGATGAAATGGTTGAAGGCAACCAAATACGGTCACAAGATTCCGCGCAACGCGTCGCAAAGGCTGAATCATACAGATACTACAATATACAAGAAAAGTGTGCCGACGACTCAATCCCGCTTCCAGAGCATGTCCCTACTCTTCAAATACCCCTCCGGCGTAAAACTGACGCCCTCCTTCTCTAGATATCCCACCTTGCGATAATACTGCGTCCCCGTCCTGTGCTCCTTACCCCACTCACCGACGAACCCGCCGATGAAGAGGCTAGATGCGATGACACGGTGGCATGGGACGTACGGCGCGAATGGGTTGTTTCGCAATGCGCCACCGACTGCAAGATAATCCCCAATTAGTTTCAAGTTCGAAGTAGTACGGAAGATAGAGAGAGAGAAAGCACACACCCGACCTCGGCGACCCCCCAATAGCCTGACACACATCCTTGTACGTGGTCACCTTGCCCACAGGGATCGTCATAATAAAGTCGTAGACCGCCCACTGGTGCGCGCTCAGCCTTTTGCCTGCATCCGTCTTGAACTGCGCCCGTAAGGCACTCGTGGTGGGGAAGTACATCTCAAGCTCTGTTCGCTTGGTGAAACCTGCGCTCAAGTCCGTGGTATGTAGGGGGTACTACCCACCTTTCTCCGTCCTGACTTTCGATGCGGGTGTGACACTGGTGGCAGGGGCGACCTTTGCAGTTCTGGCGGCAGGCATGAAGAGAGGGAAAGTAAGCCGAGGCAAGGCAACTTTTGGAGGTTTTAAATAAGGAGGAGGAGGATGACTCGAAGTGAGGAGCCGTTCGGTCAACACGGTGATTTCCAAGCGAGCACGCGTTATTTGGCAGTGTTGGCACTGGTCACGAAACTTTGTAAGATGTGCTCGACGCTGCTCGTGCTAGTTTACTGTACAAATGCTGAGTCTATGCGATAGTTTGTGCTACAGGGTCTAGAAATATAGTGATGTGCTTGTTATACAAATGAAACGCCGATGCCCAAGAGAGAAAGAAAAGATTTTTAAAAATGCAAATAGGGGAGGTCAGAGTGGACGAATCGACGTCGATTATGACAGCGATTCTGATGTCGAAACTCGTTCGAGTTTCGCTCAAGAATCGATCAAGAATCGATTCTTGTTTCGAAACCGATGTAGTTCCTCCTCCGGAGGAGGAACACCAATCTGTTTCGAAACTCGGAATCGATTCCGGTTCGATTCTGGCTTCGAAACTCGAATTTTCCGATATTCGGCTGTCAGAATCGATGCCAGAATCGAACGCATAATCGCTCCGTTTCGATCCACTCTGACCTCCCCTAATCACGGAACCACTCAGCGGTTCAACGCAGGATAACGCGCATACCCCTCCACAAAACTCGCCTCCCCCTCATCTCCCAAATCAGCCGCCTGCGCCGCCCGACTTACGCCTCGTTCCCGGACTCAACACGGGCGTCGCCAAACGCTCCTCCTTCACAAAGAACCTAGGAGCCACAGGAAGAGGCGTTCGAAGAACACCGTGGCAACCCTCCACCGCAGCCGCGGTAAACCGCCACTCGTCGCTGGTGTTAGCCTCGTGATGATCCATCATCGAGCAGACGCGCTGTTCCTGTATGCGGATGGCAGCAGGCGTCACGGGAAGGGCGAGGAGACGTGGAGAGGTTGGACGCAAGAGGGCAGTTTCCTTGCCTTTGCCTTTGTCTTTGTCTTTGCCTTTGACATCCGTACCACCAACAGACCCTTGCTCAGGCGTCTGAACTCGCTGAGAAGTGGAGGCCGAGTTGGGGGAAGACGGTGTGAAGGATAACGATGGAGCAGAGACATCGGACGGCGTCTCCGGAAGGTGCACGAGGCGCGGCGAGGTAGGTGGCGAAAATACAACTTCCTTGCATTTCACAGTTGGCGTGGTCGGCGCTACCCGACGTCCATCGGAGCCAGCAGGGACGAGACAAGCGGGCGTGCGCAGGACGTCGCGGCAAGAGTCCACCGCATCGTGGGTGAAACCCCACTCGCAGGTCCGGTCAAGACCGAACACGAACATCTGCTCGCTTTTGCGACGTTCTTGGCCTCGCTCAAAAGCCGGAGTCTGAGGCAGAGGAGGAAGGGGAGGAGACATGCCGTCCCTGTTGTTCTCGCCAGCACCCAACACGCTCGCCTCATCCTCAGTCTCCCCTCCAAACCCTGTCTCCTGCTGCGGTTCAGGCGATTGAAGATGACGCGACGAAGGCGTATCCTCAGAGAGAGAGAAGGACGTGTTGATGCTGTCCGAGGAAGTGGAAACCGGAGCGAAGAACGCTTCGGCTTTTCGCTTCTCCACCGTGTCCTCCGTCTCCAGTGATTCCACCGCGAAAGGATCCTCGGAGCCCATGGCGACGGACTCTCCCGTCGAGACATCGAACGGCGCACCAAAAAGATCCGACGACTGACCCTTGACTCGTACCGACACCTGCGAAGAGCTGGGCTCAGCTGGACCGGAATCGGGGTCTTCGATGGAGGCCATGCCAGAGACGATCTGACCAGGCTCTTGACGAGGACTGGAGCTCGGACAATCGAAGGTCAGGTCCGATGCCGAACCGACATGGGGGAGTCGTCGAGAGGTGAGGGGAGAAGCCGGGAAGAAAAGGAGCTGTGGAAGGTCTGTGGAGCTGGATGACTCGTAACCGTCTTTCTCGACATGCGAGTCCGAGCCCACCCGCCTGGAACCGGGCGACGTGGAGGAATGGAGTTCGCCTGCTTCCTCGACCTGAGCGCACACCGGCGGCTGCATGTTGCCACCTCCAGATGACGAGGCCTCCGCTTGACCATGATCCATGTCCTTAGATACCGAAGGCGTAAGTGGAATATTCTCCGCCGCGAGGGGTATCTTGGGGACCTGGGCATAAGAGTCATGGACGCAGGATTCCAGGTTGATATCCCGCGGAGCCAAAACTTGGCGGTGAGCAACGGGTGAATCCGCGTGGTGGGGTTCTGCCTGCGGTGCATGGTCAACAGCCATCGGGGGGAGTTCGTCGACGGGCGAGGCGGGAGGCTCCAGATGCTCGTCATCAACTTGAGCTTGGACTGCGCGTTCGTGGACGGGAGCTGGTGCGGGTTGAGCAGCAGGAACGTCGTCGTCGACCCGAGCCGGTTCATCCTGCGGCTGAATTGGAGTCTGAGGATTCTGGCGCTTGCGCGTCATGGCAAGGACGAGCACCATTCGAGCCGGGTGATTGATAGGGGCGTTCTCGTGGCCATTGTCAACGTCAGGCTGAGCCCCCGCGGGAAGGGGAGCAGGAGGGGGTAATATGGGGAGCGCTGGCTCATCAGGGTCGGGGACTGGCAGCGGCCGCGAAATGATAGGGTGGGTGAGAGAGGCGATATATGAATAAATAAACGGGAGTGCAGCCACCGCCGCAGCTAGACTCTTGCACCACGATGGCGTGAGTGCAAACCGTCCGAAGCAGACAGCTGCGAGTTGCCATCCAGCAACAAAAAGGCTCGCCAGAACATCCAGGACAACCATAATAAGGCTAGGCTCCCGATAGACAACTCCTTCGCGGTGCCGCTGTCGAACGCGGGCCATCAGTCGCTCTTCCTCAGAAGGAAGCAGCGACGCGAAGAAACACAAGATAATAAAGAGTAGGGGCCATATAAGCGCATGGCGAGAGAAGAGAAGGGCGCTGTGTAGATGATGAGGGATAATTTGGGGAAGAAGAGCTGAGCGGGACGTACCTGAACTTGACTGCCATGGAGGAAGAGAGAGAAGACGAAAGTGTTTGTTTGTGACGTCACGCGCACTTTCCATTTTGGCTCTTTCTCCTTTTCACTGTCAGACTTCTGAAGTGATTCATTTCGGTGGCTGACACCCAATTATACATCTTGTCCTCTACCACAAAATGCCCTCCTTCGTATTCCCAGTCTCCTCTATCCCCCGCAGCTTCGGTGGCCTTTTGTTCGGTGTTCTCAAGATCTTCAACGTCGACAATCAGCCAGTGCTCGTCGTTCCCGAGTACAGCACGCCACTGCCCACCAAGACCACTCCAATTTATCTACCACCGACGAGATGCATCCCAGGCCCTTCCAGCAGCCCCAGCGAGTTCCCCGACACTGCGCTCCTCGGGCTTATCGCCACGATCATCATCGGTCTCGTTTGCATCGTTTGCACAATGTTTGACGCCTCTCCTCCCGAAACACGCCCTCCACCTCCACCTCCTCCTCCACCCAAACCCAAGAAATTGAGGCAAACATCAACCTCATCCAACAGAGATCCATGGTCGCGTGTCATATGGGTGTATCTCGCCATAATCGTCTTTGGAACTCCCATTGCACATCACCTCTACTTCGACAAACCGCGACTCATCGGCGACCTGGGCACACGAATTATGCTCATGGCAGAGAAGTCTTTCCTCAAAGCGTGGGATAGCATCGAGCGTCTCTTCAATTCGAATATCATTCCGCATTGGCGACAATACTGCAAGATTGGGTTTCTCGCCTTCAGCGGCCATTCGATGGGTCTCCTCGCCTTCTTCACCTACCGTCGCTTGTATACACCAACGGTGATCATGCTTCAAGAGCGCAGGTATTACATAGCTACCGGCTTGTTCCTGCCATCCGCTGGCGTCGTTCTTGGTTCTACTTCCAAGCTCAGATGGATTCTCTGGAGTATCTACCATTATAACGATGTCCTCCCGAGTGCGTCCACCATACATCACGCCATACTTCGGCTCCCTTTCCAATTATCGTCTCCGTTGGGTGCAAAGGATTGTGTTGATGCTTGGGTCAGTTGCCTCCTTCCTTTTTGAATTCAGCAGTGTCTAATGAGTTACAGATGATCCTAAACCCTTTCGTCGTCCACGTCGTGCTCCTCAGTCTTCTGACTGCGATCCTGGCTTTCCGTTCCGTTCCCTGGGCCGTCAGAACCGCGTACCATCTTCGTGCGGGACTACCCAAAATCATTCTAATCCTTGGGATCTATACGTCTTACATTGGTGCATTATTTCCCCTCTGGTTTAGCCTCTTCGAGTACTGCGAATGGCCCGCTGAAATTCGCACTCTCTGCTGGGGATCCGTCATAGACGCAGAGGCGCGGGAGAGGGTCCTAAGTGAGATCAAAATTATATGGGACCGAAACCGGCGCTGGAAGATCGGACGGATGGAAGAGTTCCACAGGCACGGTTGGGAGCTTCGTCATGAGGTATGGGAAGCACTCGGGACATGGGGGTCGTTGCATATTGTACAGAAAGTGGTGAGTCTCTATTCTCATTCTCTGAAATCTTTTCTGAACATCATTCAGCTCATTCTCGCGCCTATCGCTCTCTTGTATGGCCACTACTACGTCGTAAGTCTTATCCTTCCGATATCCGTTCCTCACTCATCAACTTCCAGATTCCCGCCATACGTAAGCAATGGTACGGCTGGCGCTTCCGGCGTCGACATCTATGGTGCGTCGGGTTGATCCTTCTTGAGCTTGATTCTCATGAGCTTTCGTCCCATGCAGAAACATATGCCGTTCTTCTCTCAGCATTATTCTTTTCCACAATCGTGGGTCGACGAATGTCTTTCCTCTGCCACATTCTCACCTTGCGCTTCTCCAGATCTTCTTCGTCTTTTCACAAGAATACTCGGTTGAGAATCGGTTAGCGGCAGTAGCAGGACGGCCAGTAGAAGTGCTCAACGCAACGACAAAGCTCAAGACATCACGAGAGAGGAGCATTCAAGGAGGGACGTGGCTGCCGTGAAGAAGATTGTCGGGGACGCCCAACTATTTTCGCCACCAGCAAGCCTTTTACCTCCAAGATATCCTAAAACGGTGTTTCTTGTTCTTTGACGTGTAGGTTTGCGTTTACTGAGTTTTGAATGCGTTTTACTGACCTGTTTTCTGGCAGTGCGAGCCGCGCTTGGGTCGTCCAGTTCCGTTCGCCTTCCGACCGCCGAGTAAATATACCCGCAGCTACTTGCTTACACCAAGGATTCTTCTATCTACTGTTGTATTTTCCTACTATCTCAATATCATCTCTCTCTGCGAATTCGCGTCAACAGTCAACTTGATGCAATCCATACGAACTTCGGAGATGGGCCGTTGACCGACCTCGGCACTTCTCAGGATGGCACCCGCGTTCTCAGATTCCTCAGACCTGTATTCCATTTCTTGAATCCACCGATACAGATTCATACCCGTTCGCGTTGGACTGGGAGTCGAATGAATCCGAACATTATGTAACGTCGTGGTTGCTAAGCAACCTTTGTTGAGCCACGTTTGGAAGGCTGCCTTTTACGTCCCGCCGATCTCTCATTCAAGCCATGGTGGAATCTCCCAGTGCTACCCAGATGCGGTACATAAAAGACCAGATACACGACTACAGTGCGCTGCCTCGTCCCCTCGTCTCAATCCACGTTAACACGTCAAGCAGTGCCGTTTTCGCCGCGACTGTGTCAATTTATCGACACGTATGTTCCAGTCGCGTCTCCATCGCGTTCAAATCTCTAAAGTAACGTCCAGACAAGTCTTCCAGCGGCTCAGATACGTCAAACAGCTGGGCACTTCGTTTTACGTCTGGCCTGGGGCGACGCATAATCGATTTGAGCATTGCTTGGGTGCATCTTGACTAGCTGTCCACCTAGACGCGTGTTCATCCTCTTTGAAGGCGTGGCACACCTAGCGCGCAAGATGGCGAAACGAATAAGCAAGAAACAGCCTGATCTTGGTATCACCGACAGGGATATTGACTGCATTCAAATTGCGGGCTTGTGCCACGATCTTGGGCACGGGCCCTGGAGCCACGTTTGGGATGGTCTCTTTATACCATCGGTCGCGTACGTCTCACTCATTCTTCTCTTGAACTCTGTCTAATCCCCGTATGTGTAGTCCCGGCAAGGAATGGAAGCATGAAGATGCCTCCAAAATGATGTTCGAACATCTACTGGAGACTGCCAACATTCATCTTCCGGGAAACGACATCGCGTTTATCCTGGCTTTAATCGACGGGGAACCCATGTATGTACGCCGTTCATTTCATAGTCGTTGAGACTAACTGGGCAGCAGCGAGGGCGAGAAGCCGTTCCTCTTTGAAATCGTCGCCAACAAACGCAACGGGCTCGACGTTGACAAGTACGTTTTCGGGACCCAGGTATCATTTGTACTCAACGATCGTAGGTTCGACTACATTGCTCGCGACACGTATATGATCGGCGAACCGACCACGCTCTCGTTGGGCAGACTCATCAAGAGCGCCCGGGTTATCAAGGACCAGATCTGCTATAACATGAAAGACGTGAACCAGCTTTACGAGATTTGTGCAACGCGGTTCCGACTGCACAAAATGATCTACAACCACAAGACTGGTATTTTCGCGTCCCTGTTGCACTTCAATCCGTTGACCTTTCGTAGCGAAAGCGATCGAGTACATGATCGTGGACGCCCTCAAACTGGCCGAGCCCATCTTGAAGATCGCAGACCGAATCGACGACCCCAAGAAATTCCTGCATCTCACGGACAACATCAAGCCTCGGATCGAAGAGAGCGAGGACGAGAACCTCGCCGCATCGCAAGCCATCTTCGCCCGCATTGCCATGCGCGACCTGTACAGGTTCGTTGACCAACGCGTTGTCGAGTGGGAGCGCCGGGACTTGTTCAAAAGTCGGATCACGAGCGGGAATATTGTCGCTGAGGCGCGCCGGAAAGCTGTGGAGGAGGCGTCTGAGATGGATCTCAGCGATTTGACGGCCGACTCGGTTATCGTGGACCACTCGACGATGCATTATGGGATGCGGGAACGCAACCCGTTGGACTCGGTCATGTTTTATTCGAAGCGGCACTTTGACAGTGAGTCTGTGTCTTTTTCATTTACTTGGAAGGTAGCTCAATCCAGCAGCCTGCGCGCCGGCTCAAGAAGGCGACTACTCCATGCTGATGCCGGAGAAGTTTGCCGAGGTGAACTTGACCGTGTTCACGAAACACCCACAGTATGTTCCTCTCCTTACTCCTTCCTTCGAATATGCTCATTTGATTTCAAGATACGTCGGACTGGTCCAAGCGGGATATCGCGAGGTGCTCAAATCGATCCTACGAGATGAGACGCCGACGACGCCGACTCGGACGCGAGGAAACAAGAGGCCCGCGAGTGCTCTTATTGCTGAGAACACGTTCACGACGGTCCCAATCAACTTCCACGGGTCGCCTAGATTTGAGAGTGGCGATGGAGAACGGCAGGCGAAGCGCGCGCGGTCTTAGAGGATATGGAATAGAAGTTAGATTGAGATTGGACCAGCTAGACGCATTCACATTCAGTGTATAGATTTTACAACTTTGTAGCCGTACATAACTTTGCGCAGTGCTCGTATCGCAAAATTCGGTGGTATTCGAGTCCACAGGTGTTGGTGCGCGTGGTTCACTTTCTATTTCGAGGGTTTTACACAAAAGCAAGGCAAGTTCCCTAGTCCACGACCATCAAGAATAATCGAAGCGGCTGATATATCATTTTTTTTATCTTCAGGGTCCTGTGTCGGCACTGGAGCCAAGACTTTCATTGGCCAGTGTGAACGATGGGAAAACGGAAGGTAGGCTGACTACTACGGCGTCAAAAGATTTTTTCAACCAGTCCCTTGGATTACAAAGTTCCAACTCGGGGAGGTGGCCGACTCGGACCGTGGCCCGCAAAACTCGTGGTGGCGTCGCATGGAAGCAGCATCAATTGAATAGGGGCTTTCCCATGGTTCAACTTCGACTCAGGACCCGGACCGTGTCCTACTTATCGAGGCAATTGCCGAAAGGGGACCCGAGAGTCATGATGCCGCAGCCCTGACTCATCTCTGCGCAGTGCGGGGCCGCCTTGCTTTCAGCGTGCATGCACGGCGTTTTGGGCTCAAGGATTCAACGTTTATGGTCCAACGATACCCCGTACCCTTCCTCTTTTGCTTCAACTACTTGGCCAGAGATCAAACAGGAGTCGGTGCTGGAACGGACTCGTCCCACGCCAGTGACCTGGCAATTCAAAAACGCTATCAAAAAGGTTGTTCGACCTGGAATTAGTTCGAATTCTTATTGCAGAATGTTCCATCAACTGGCTGCCGGCAATTTCTTTGTATCCAGTGAGTTATAAACCAACGCGGAGAGAAACGGCGGTGTGTTCAAGTTGTCTTCCCACTTCTCTGCACACACACCTAACCCACACGCTCGCTCGCACCCTCACACTCAACACAACATGGCTATCAATCCTCTCGCCGGAACGTACGGTGTCTGGCTGGTGTCCCTCTTTGTCGAGACATTGTAAGCTCTTTCTTCGCGGACATGATCCCCATTTGCTGAGTTGTACTTGCAGCCTTTATGGAATCGGTTTCCTCCAAGTGTGGGCTTACTTTGCCCATCTCCCGACGGACCCACCCTACATCAAAACCACCGTGAGTCTTACACGATTCTGCCGTTTGTCAGTAGCTCACAAACTGGCAGGTTCTGGGTGTTCTGTATGCGACGTCCGACTCTTTTCTATGTCCCACTAATTCCATACAGATTCCTCGAAACCGTCCAAGTCATATTCTTCTTCTACTCGTCCTACGATCGTTTTGTCAACCGCTTCGGGGAGACGCAACTGCAATTGATTTGGTGAGTCTTACGGCGCGTTATCTTCATGCCATTGACGGCTATCCAGGGCTGACTCGGTATGCGTTCTTCCGGTCGAGGGTTTGAAAACTCATGTCTTCTTCAGCTCCAACTTCTCGCGGCTGTGGGTCGTCCAGATTTGTCTTCTCAACTCTACTCATCTTCCTCCAGTACCTCGGCGCCTTTGTTGTTCAAATGTAAGCCCAATCAATTCTCGCAGTGGCATGCAACTCGACTCACATTCAACTAGTTACTTCGCACACAGGATTCACCGCTGTTCGTGTTGACGTTCTCTACATCTCTTGATTAATCTTTGCCCAGTGACCAAGGGCCGCCCCAAGTTCAGCATCTCTGCTTTCGGTTTATACATCATCGTAAGCATTCGTTCCCCATCTCATTGATTCCTTCTATCGCTTACATTAACCTCAGTTTGCTTTTGCGTTCGTTTCGATTGTTGCGGGCGTCGTCCAAACGGCCACTTCGTAAGTTTGTTCATTTGCTTCGCAAGTCCCAAGTTCAATGATTCAAGGTATCACCTTCGTTCCTACTTGAAGCTTGATCAAACCAAGGTTTGTTGTCAACTCGGTTGGGTCTTTCCATTGTTGTTCAACGACAACCCTCTTTCAGGCCATCACCACCGTCCAGGCCGCATCTTCCCTCGCCTGCGACGGTCTCATCACCGTGTACCTCTGGATATTCCTCAGTCGTCAGAAGGGAGAGTTTATGCGGTGCGTCTTACTTTTTGTTTCACAGAGACACCATTGTTCGAGCCTTTGCATTCAGAACCAACTCGCTCATGGACTCACTCATTCACGACGCTATCACCCGGGGCCTCTTGACCGCTGTGTCTTCCCTCGCGAACATGGTTCTTTTCCTCGCCATCCCCAATTCGTTTTGGTTCTTCCTTGGGCGAGTTCAACCTCTTCTCAGTTCTCACGCGACTCCCAAACTCACACGATGTTCAGCCTCGCCCCGAGTAGCAAGCGTGCGTATCCCCTCTTTGTTCTTCCAAAACTGCTCGAGATGTTCATGTTCTGCAGTATACATGAACAGCATGCTCGCCACGTACGTCCTTCCCTTCCTCGCCTCTACATTGAACGCCGCTCACCTCCCAACAGGCTCAACGGCCGCCAAAGCCGCCGCGACAAACTGGACTCAACGGACAAGGGCTGGCACACATTCCCCATGGCCACCATCCCCGCTGGCGGCGTCGGCGTCAATTCGCATATATCCGGAGTTCACGTTCACGTCCAAGTTGAATCCGACAAGATACACGATCGCCCACTCGAGTTTGACTCCAACTCTGTATGCCATTCTCATTCGAGCCGCTCGTTGCCCGAGGCAATAGCCGTCTGATTTGTCACTGAAGGTCAAGGTGGATATGGGAGCCGGCGGGGATTTGAAGGGGCGCGAGTTTTCGGGTTATGTCTAGTTGGGGATGAAAGGTTGAAAAAAGATCGTGGTTTGCTATTCGATACACCTATGCTATACCTATTTTCGTGGATTTGTTGTGCATTCATTCTGTACTATGTACTTACTTTGTCTGAAATTGACCTGTCACTCCTTTGAACCATTGAATGCTAGCGTTACAAATGACTGCCTGCCTAATCTACACCAGCGGGGTCTACGGGATCTTCGTCATCCGAAGACGAATCATCGGCTGCATTTCCACCCCAGAAACGGTTGAACACGTTGCGGAGCATCCGAATAGGTAACGGCTAACGGGTGTTCAGTATAAATATCAGAATGAAACGAACGAATAGACTCACAGCCACCGGTTCTTCCTCTTCATCATCCTCTTCCTCTTCTTCCTCCTCAATCTGAACCTCAGGAACGACCTCCTGCTGACCAGGCGCTCCAGGCTGCACTCCCCCCTCCTCCTCCTCTTCCCAGTTCGGGAAACCCGGCATACCACCAGGCATCCCACCACCCTCACCAGCAGCAACATCCACATCACCCATCTGCGCCGCAAGCATCAACGCGTCTACCTCATCCGGATCCATCTGCGCCACCTCGTTCGCAAACTGAACAACACCCTCCGGGAACCGCTCTTGTATCGCCGGATGTGCATTAAAGAACGCCTGAAAGAAAGTTCAATTTACATTCAATTTCGAACATCCGGCAATGTGAATTTAAACACAAACCTGCAACTGATCGCGCACACCAGCATCAGGGATCATCTGCGCTAGCACCCTTCCTTGCTGTGCCCGCTGCCGCGTCGTAAGCGTAGGCATAAACGTTCGTAAATCCGCCGTGCCCTCGAAAAACGCGTCGTCGTACGAGGTCACTGCCGTCGGCGGTGGCAGTGGGTCGCATTGCAGTGTCTTGACGTTGAGAACCGCAGGCGGGATGTACGAAAACAGCCGTCGGTAACTCGTCTCGAGGACCATGACGTGTCGGTAGATCGAGTACCGCAGGTTTACGTTCTCGTGAAGAGACAAAAGTCTTGCCGCCGAGGAGAAACTGGGAGGGAAACGGGGAGGGACGAGAATTCGGCCGTGACCGTGCTTTTGAACCAGGCAGCCTCGTCTTTCCAGACAGGGAAAGACCGTTGAGCGTACAGATGCGAAAGTAAATGCAACGCTGCCTCTGGTGGCCGCAAATTGCTGAATCGGGGGGTTAACATCTCAAAAAAAAAACAGACCAACAAAACCAATCACCTGCCGTCCGTCTCGATTTTGAAATCGGGATGACTCCGTATTGTGTTCGGAAGAGACACATCCAGTTTATCCGCGAGCAGAGGAACAATCGAAGGGAATGCTCGAATCGCCTCGATCAACTCAGCTGTCCCCGCAGTTGAATCCTAAGGCGACCAATCAGAATTGAAGCACTTGCCGAGGGAAAGGACGAACCTTTGACTTTCCGTTGAGCCGTATAGCCAAAGCACGTGCGTATGACCACCCCGGCAAGATGCTCGGATCAGCTCGGGCATCCTTTGTTATGGGCTGACTTCTGCGAGCGGCATACAGGTCGAACATGTCCAACAACCACTGGGCCATGCCGGTCTTGACAGCCATGAAATCGAGATGGAATAGTGCACCGTGCGGATCGTTGGCTGGATCGAGAGATAGTCTAAAACACGAATTAGTTGGATTACTTTAAGTAGACATCAACTTACAAGAGCCGCGCGAATTCAAATGCTGTACGGACACATCCTCTTCGTTGAAGATCGCTGTAAAGTACCGTTATTTGAAAATCTAGCCAACAAAAATAAAACATACGTTGCTTGTCGGTGAACAGCAAGGAAAAACGGTCGATTCTCGATATGGTCAAAGTCGAGACGATTGAGACCCGTTGTGAAGTTGAAAGCTCCAAAAAACGCCCGTTCATACGAGAACAGCGCGCGGTCAACAAACTCGACGGCCTGCGCATAATCTACAAGACCGAGCTGAATAAATAAATCAACACGGCAAAGTTCTACTCACCCTCGCGATGTCGATACACTTCTGCAAGTTGCAAAAGCGTGTCCCCGTGCCATGGAAATTTATGCAAAAGGTTGTAAAATCCGTTCGGGTCTAACAGTGCGTCAGTTTAAAGACGAGATGTAAGACTGCGACGCACCGCCCGAGTACACGATCGTCATAAACGCCAGAGTAACACTCTTGTACTTCTTGCTGTACTCGACCGTCCACCATTTCTCGTCGCTCGTACGATCCCACGAATGGCGCGCCAACTTCACACCAATCTTCGCATCTGTCAGCGGCCGCAAAGATAACCCTTCGCGTGGGAGGGTCTGAAACCATGTTTGTGGTGGTCGAGTGAGATTAGACCTCTGGGCAGTCGGTCGTCGGGAGGCTGCTGCAGCGCCGGACTTGTTCGCTTGGATGACACGCGAGCCAAAGAATTTTCGCATTTCAGCCTCACTGTCGAGATGGGTGAGGGATACAGAGAGGAGGACGCGAGTGACGAAGATGAAGATGCTCCGCCATCTGCGCTCCCGCTGGTTACGTTCTGCAGTTCGGGGTACCTGGGAGATCGTGAACGGAGGTATGTTGGTTGGATTTGAGGACGCACTTCAAGGACAACTCTGCCAGCGCCTGGTCGAATTCATCCCGCCCCGCCTTGCGTTCTCGTGCCTTTGCCTTCTTCGCGGCTTTCTTCTCGTTCTTCACAAGAGATGCTTGTGGGGTAGCGGCGACCTGAGCTTGCGAAGGGACCGCGGCCGCCCCAGCGCCCTTCTTCTTCTTCTTCTGAGAGCCATTGAGCACATTGAAAGAAGGTCAGGGAATCCACACACACCTTGCGCGATTTTGGTGTGGCACTCGATCCCTCGTCCGGGCTGTCTTGGGCATCATCTTCTGGTGTGAAGAGCTAAAGGACTCATTGAGTCGGACAACAAAGGTGTGTGCATAGCGCGCGTACCGCGGCAAAGCCGGATTTTGGCTGGCTAACAGGACTCGTGCCGGATTCTTCGTCACTGGAGGAGTCGACGTGGGGGTTGGTTCCGAGAGCTTCTAGCTCTTCCAACTCGCGTTGCTGACGCTTGTTCAGTCGAGGAGGCATAATGAAGTGAAGTGATTGGAGTCAGTGCCAAGCAAGTGCCAAGTGGCTCCGACGGCTTTGATTGATCACTGACTCATCTTTGTTCTCAACCACATCTTTCCCACAGTTGACAACACAACTTGAACCAATTGAACACAGCCCTCGTTCCCATTTTCAGACGTTTCTTGGGCTACATTGACATGGCTGGGACCTCCACCACTATCGCGAGCGATTTCGACATTCTGGTGGCCTCGAGCTCGTCACCGTGGCAAACCGGAAATTTTAAAGCGCAACAGTCTGTTGAGGGCATACAGCAACATCCAGATTGTTCTCCTTGAGGACGAAAATGAGTCCGCGGCCGTCTATGGACCTTCTACGCATCTTCTCGATGCCATTGTCCATTGAACTTTGAACTTTGAAGTCGGCAACTGTAACATCATTCAATGATACGACAGATTCTCATTCAATTCTATCTGAAAGTAAAGAAGAAACGAAGTCGGTGCAAGCTAAATGATGCTGCGGGTATACAACTCGGCGGTCGGGAGGCGGAACGGAACAGAACGACCCAAGCGCGGCCCGCACTGCAGAAGAAAATCAGCACATATCCCATAAACAGAAAAATAAAAGAAACCCACACGATAAAGAACGAAAACACTGCTTCAGGACCAAACGTGGAGGTAAGAGGCTTGCTGGTGGCGAAAATAGTTGGGCGTCCCCGACGATCTTCCTGGCCGCACCGATAGCCTCGTTCGTGGCGCTCTGGATGTAGGTTCCTCTCTCGCGGTGTCTCGAACTTGTCGTTGCGTTGAGCACTTCTACTGGTCGCCCTGATACTGCCACCAACCGATTCTCAACCGAGTATTGTTGTGAAAAGACGAAGAGATAGAAAAGGGTATATATCTGAACGGGAGGAAATTTAAATATGAGGAAATACGAAAGAACAAAAAACGTACCATCGACACTGGAAGCTTAAATTCGGCGCCGACGCCGGAACCGCCAGCTGTACCATCGACTACGAATTGCAGGCATCTGATGTCAAGGTGAGGATCAGGTGAAAATGATTGGATTTGACGCACGAGATAAAAGTGGCCGTACAAAATCGCAATCGGCACGACAATGACCTGCATGACGGTCAGAAACGAAGAAAAGGAGTGAGGATCTCGACTCACCAGCTTCTGAATAATATGCAAGGCCCTCCATGTCTCCATACAGACCCCAATTGCTTCCCATAAGTAATTCATGACGCAGCTCCCGTCCATGCGTGGACCATTCCCGAATCCTTTCGTCCTTGAAGCGCAGGTTATTCTCCAAAAGCGCTCGAAGCATACGCCTCGTCTCTGCACGTGCCTCCGAACAATAGATCGATTGCCAAAGACGTCGAGATTCAGCCGGCCAGGCTCTATACTTCGGCCAGAGAAGGGCAACTGGAAGGGAAACGCCGTGGTAACAAGTCGAAAGCGCGACTGCGATGGTTTCGGCGCGAATGACGTCACGGATGATATCTCGGTGACGCTGCATCGTCTTGAGGGCCCAGGGGATGGCATGGATGGTCAGCGCCACGGTGAGAAGGGCCAGCATGACTATATTGAGACTGAACGGTCCGAGAATCATCTATGCTTCTCATCAGACCACGAATGAATTAAGAACAGGAATTTACCCAGATACCCACGGAATCCGTTGCACCGACTAGTGAGTATACCACAGACGGCAGGCGACTTAGCCAGTGGTGCATCGTTTGTGGCCTAGGGAGATCGCGGTCCACGGAATCGTATATGAACGAAAGAATCCAGCTGAGCCTGGAGGTAGAGCCGAACAGAGCCATGGGTACGATAAAAGGGAGGGACATGAACGAAGGTATTGGTGTCTGTAAGATACGCGCGACAGGACGGTACCAGCGGCGGTAGGTGAAGAAGGCGAGGAGACCCATCGAATGGCCGCTGAAGGCGAGAAACCCGATCTTGAGATATTGTCGCCAATGCGGAACGATGTTCAAACTGAAAAGGGATTCGATGCTATCCCACACTTTGAGGAAAGCTTTCTCAACCATGAGCATGATTTGTGTGCCCAGGTCGCCCACGAGTCGTGGTTTGTAGAAGTAGAGGTGGTGTGCAAGGGGCGTTCCAAAGACGATTATGGCGAGATACGTCCATATAACACGCGACCATGGATCTCTGTTGGATGAAGATGGTATTGGCCTCAATTTCTTGGGTTTAGGTGAAGGAGGAGGGTGTGTGTCGGGAGGAGAGGCGTTAAACATGGTGCAAACGATGCAAACGAGACCGATGATGACCATGGCGATGAACCCGAGGAGCGCAGTGTCGGGGAACTCGCTGGGGCTGCTGGATGGGCCTGGGATGCATCTCGTCGGTGGCAGATACATGGGAGTGGTCTTGGTGGGCGGCGGCGTGCTGTACTCGTGAATGACGAGCACTGGCTGATTGTCGACGTTGAAGATGTTGAGAACACCGATCAAAAGGCCACCGAAGCTGCGGGGGAGGGAGGAGACGGAGAATACGAAGGAAGGCATTGTTGTGGTGGACGACAACTTACAAGAAGTAGAATTGACTCCGAGTAAGGCTCCAACCGTTTCGTTTCCGTTTGCAATTTTGGGCAAACAGAACGGAAACGGAAGGGAAACCGTTTGCAACCGTTTGCGAACGGTTTCCGAACGGATAATTTTGGGGTACCTTTTCTACAGTGTCCAGAGAGGCCCAGCGGTCCCAGGATGCTTCGGTGTGCACAGGGAGCCAATCTGCGCAGTATCAGAGTCGTTCGACACCAATAGGGAGGGAGATTGGAAATTCATTAAGCAAGATTGGTTTGACTAAGCAGCTGCCGAGAGCGCGGCGCTCAATTTCACTGGTGGTATGTGGGTTGAGTTTCCCGGATTGAGAAAACTGTTTGACCACAAGTGTACGGGCCTGCTGGGAGACTGCAAGTAGCACTGATTTGGCTCATTCTGAGCCCCCCAGATGGGCCAAGAGAAACAGTTTCCAAACCGTTTGGGAAGCCGTTTCCGGGTCACCGCAAACAAAACGGAAATAAAAACCGTTTTTTTCGGCACAAACAGTTTTCGAACGGAAAAGGTTGGAGCCTTAGAATTGAGTGTCAGCCACCCTGATCTAAGTATGAGAGGTACGGCCCGTGCGTCGGCAATCAAGCCGTATCCAAGGCGAACAAAAACTGACGGTGACGATCACATGCTCACTTCCTCTTTCCTTCCTCCCTCACCTCAAACATGAACTTGCTGATTCGCTTTGTCTGTTCAGTCCAATTTCTGAATATGTCGCTCATTTGGTGCGAGATGACCCTGCGCGAGGCACGAGCGTAGGGTCAGCGGAAGATAAGCTAGTTAGTGAGAGCGGGCATGTACCTTCCGACTCGTATATTTTTGCTGAGTTTGGTGGACGATTGTTTGCCGATGGATGCCGTGATCAGACTCGTCTGATCCCGACCAACTTTCTCGATTCCCTTTTCTCATTTCTTTTGCGCGTTTTTCGTCCTCGTTACGCGTCCAAACTGCAAATATGACCACCCCTACGTATCAAAAATACAAGCCCACGGAGTTTATGCCCAACGCCAACATCCCAGCGCCGTACAATGACGCGACGATTTGGGAAGCGTTCTTTGCCACACCGCCCTCTCGCTCCTCGACTATCCTCAGCACTCGAGAGAGGAACATTGCAAACCTGCGTATCGAGAACGCCAACCTCGAGAGCCGTTTGCAAACGATGGCTGCACAGGCGGCTTTCGACTCGAAGCAGTCTTATAGCTTGGACGTGGGACCGCCGTTGATGGCTTTGTGGACCTTCTCGGCCGAAGAGGTGGCGAGTTTGGCCAACCATAAGGAGGTCTTGTCCAGTGTCGGCGAGTTGAGCGCGTCTTTGGCCGAGCTAATTGCGCAGTACCGCGATATGGCTAGCGATGATGCCGCTGCCGCTGCCAGGTTGTTAGGATCGTTCAGGTCCACTCTTCCGGGATTGAAGACCCGTCTCGGCATCCCCATCCCTCAGCAGATGATCTCCTCCTTAGTCCACCACCGTTTCATTCCTTTACAGGCACTCGCCCCAGCGTCTTTGAAGCGTTTCGAAGGAGGTGCCAAAGTCCCGACGGTTCAGCATGCTCCTGCGGATCTGGGCTCAAAATCGGTGGCGTGCTTCGACGGACCAGCGTTCCTCGGTCAGGGCTCCTCGGAATACGATCTCGAAGGTTTTGCCAACCCCCCTTCTGACATCATCGAGGCCTTGCGCAATCTCCTCGTTATCGCCAAACATGCCACACCAGAAAATGCATCCCCGGGTGCTAACATCGCACACAACATCGAGCAGCATTTGAGTTTTGTCGAAGAGCGTCTCGCTTCAGATTTCTTCCGCTGGTCTTCTAACCAAATAAAGGCCATGTACAGTAGACCTCCACGACCATTTTCATTGCTCGCACACAGCATGTTTCTCGAAAAGCTGACAATGGACGACGAATCGGAGGACCCCAATATTGCCAAACCACCCGCAGACTCGGATGCGTTCGCAAGAAGCCGTCGCGTGGAACCACGTCTGGGTAACTCGCCTTACCAACGGGGCTTCCTTCGCGATGCTCACGACGCCGGGCAAACGAGCAGCGGCACTGTTGGTGGCAGCGGGGGATGGAACAGAGGCGGGAGCGGTTTCGGTGTCGGGGGTTACGCTGGTGGAGGATACGGCAGAGGAGGACACGGCGGAGGATACCAGGGCAGTGGGGGTTACGGAAATCATGGTTACGGCGGTGGCAGCAGCGAAGGATACGGTGGCAGAGGCGGGCATGGTCGTGGCGTTGGCCACGGCCATGGTCATGGTGGATTTCAGGGCCCAGGAAACGTGCACGGCGGCTGGAGTGGAGGCTACGGTGGTCGTGACGGGGGAAATGGATATTCCGGCGGCGGCGGTTCCGATGGGTTTCGAGGGGATGGCAGATACGGCAAGGTGGAGGCGGACAACCGTCGGGCAGACCCACCCAGACAACCACGGTCAAACCAGCAGCCTTTTCCGGGTGGCGTCAACGGTATTCCCATCGACGGAAACGAACGGTTTCAATTTCGGGCCGACGAGCGCACACTATTCTGCCCAATATGTGCTCGGCGTGGACACGGTTATCAGCAACACGACCCTTCCCACACCCGCGATGAAACCAGGCATTTCGCAGCCCGGGGATATCACGACGGAAGACGATGGTCGTTACTCTCCGTCGGTACCTCAACGCCCATATGTGTCTACTTCAATATCAACGACCGCTGCCAATCTACATTCCCCATCATACCAACGAATACGCCCACCTCTGTTCGTATTGCGGGTCCGACCAGCACGGCGCCCGTTTCCACGACCGGGCTTGACACCCAGATAGCCGACATCCTATTCGCGCACACTCCTTTGGTTTTCCCTGATTTGACCCACACCCTTCATCATCGCCCTTCGCCTATTGACCCAATTGACAAAGAAATCTTGGAACGTGTGGTCACACCATACGACACCAACGCCTTTGAAGCGGCCCTGGTGCATCTTGATATTTTGGACGAATTCCCGCAACTAGTCAATAATCTTCGTCACGGCTTCCCCATCGGCGATATGCCCACCCTCGAACGTACCATCGTCATTAAAAATCACCCTTCTGTGGATGCCCACCCCGACGTCGTCCAGGCATATGTTGACAAGGAGCTCGACGCGCGGCGGATTTCCGGGCCCTTTCAACTCACGGACGTCGAGAGAATACTTGGTGGTCCCGTTGTCTCTTCCCCCCTCCTGGTTTCCGAGAGCGAGCAGGGACCAGGCAAGCCACCCAAATATCGCGTATGTCGGAACCTTTCCAAGGAGGCGAAGGAAGAGGGCTTTCCCGATATCAATTCATTCATTGACAAAGAGCAATTCCCCACGGCGTTTGATTCGGCAAAAAAGATGGGCGACACGGTTAGTTTGATTTCTTGATTTTCGGTTGTATACGACCCGTGGGCCCTGATACGGGTTCATTATATTTTGCTTGCGGCTGTATACGGCCTGTGCACTCCTCATACGGGGTGCACCACCATTTCCTGGCTATTATACGGCATGTGCGCCCCTCATACGGGGCGTGCTTTCCATATTTTGTTGGTAGCCGCATACGGCTCGCGCACTCCTTATACGGGGTGGGCATTTTTTTTTGCACCCCTTATACGGGGTGTTCGCATGCATTTTATCTATTTTATTCGTTTGGCTGCATACGGCCGGTGCACTCCATCATGCGGGGTGCGCCACTATTGGATCCCTTATACGGGATGCAATTCCTTTATTTTGGCCGCATATGGCCGACGCATTCATACGGGTGTGCTATCTTGCATCATGTTTCATGCACCCTTACACGGGGCGCAGTCGTTTTCTGTTCCTCTCAATCTGATAGGTGTGCATTCCGCTGACATTTTTGACCTACTAGATCGCGAATGCTCCCCCGGGCACCACCGCATGCGCCTTTGACATCGAGTCCTTTCACAGAACCATCCCCGTTCATCCCAGCCATAAGGCTTACCTTGTTTTTCAATTCAACGGTGTTTTCTACATCGATCATTGCCATCCATTCGGACTCGCCGCAGCCAGCAGCAACCACCCTGCGTTGTAGCCACAATGCATTGTACCTTGCCGTGCCAGGGGGGTACATTTAAATAAGGTGACACATTGACAGGCCAGCCATCATGTGCCCACATTGCAATGTACCTTTGGCAGTGCACAGCAAAGAAATTAAAATGCAGCAAGAGGGAATTGAACCCAAAACCTCCTGCTGTCATCCAGGGAGAGTGGATCGCAGACACCTTAACCAACTGAGCTAGAGAAGAGTGACAGATGCCTCTCCACATCAAGCCAAACTATGCCCTCAGACTGAGATCCAGCAGTGAATCGGCAGTTAGACGCGGGTTAGGTTAGGTTAGGTTAGGTTTGGTGCACCCCTAAACAAATGACATCCCCCCCGCGGCTTCGTCTGTGAGTGGAAGAACTCGTAATCCACCGTGAATGGGCGGTTAGGGGCAATATCCGCTGTGAATGGTGGTTAGGGGCATCATCCAATGGGAATGACAGCATCAGATCAGGGCTGGTCAAATAGGGTAGTAGTGGCATCAAATAAAGCAACCAGTATGGTTCTGTAGTGTAGCAGTAAGCAGTCATTCCTAATATAGTAATCCCTACCCTAGAGGTCTGGGGTTCAATTCAGCCTGCTGGCAGCTATTTTGCCCTGCTGTGGCTGGGTGCAATTCATTTAGCAAGGCTGTGACAGGGTACAATGCAATGTGGGCACACTGTGGCTGGGTTGTCAAGCTGTGGCCACAATTAAATGTACCCCCCAGGCATGACAGGGTACATTGCCTATGTGGTACAGCTACACCTCCAGCAACGCGGGCCAAGTGGGATCTGCAGTCGCACGAATTTGGACCTTGCGTTTAGACAAGGATGGTATTACCTTACGCTACGAGGACGACATTTCCGGCATCCTTTTCCTGTCATCCCGCCTTTTCTCCTACAATGATTTCTTTTCCGCCATTTCGGACCTCCAAGTTCCATGGAACAAGAAAAAGTGCGGCACATCCTTCGAAGACGACTTTGTCTCTATCGGTTTCACCTGGTTGTTTTCCAAGAAGACAGTCGGGCTGCCCGAGGAGAAACGTCTGAAATATCTGGCGCGTTTGGATAGAGTGCTCGTTGGGGGCATGGTTACCAGACGGGACCTGATGAAGGTCCACGGCACTCTTGTGCATGTTTGTTTCGTCTACGAGAGGGGCGACTCGCACCTTCCCTCGATATCGAATGCCTTCAAATTCTACGCCAACGACGATGCTGGCCGGTTCCTTACCAGAACCACGCGTGACGAATTGGAATGGTGGAGGGATTGTCTAGCAGTGCCCAGCTTCACCCGCCCTTTGCGTGTGCTCCCGCCGCTCCAGGATATCGGCATATATGTCGACGCTTCGACATCTTGGGGCATTGGGGTATGTCTGGGCGAGAAATGGTTCGCGCTGCGTTTGAAGGTGGGCGTAACATGCGAGATCGGGTGGCTTGAGGCCGTGGCGATTGAGGTGGCGATTATGTTGTTGGCGCAGGAGGGTTTCCGCAACGCCCATTTGCGCATCCGTTCTGATAATTTTGGCGCTATCGGAGCGCATGAGAAAGGCCGCAGCTCGAACGATGCACTCAATCGTTGCGTTCGACGATCGAGGGAGATTCAATTACTCCATAATATCGTTCCCAATTTCCTCTACATTGCTTCGGCAGAGAACCCCGCAGATTCATTATCTCGTGGTACATTACCAGACACTCCTCCTTTACGCCGTTCTTTCGATTTGCCATTAGAAGTAGCCAGAGTTTTATGTGATCATCTTTGAATTTTTGATCTCGTTTGCATCCATGTCACCTTCGCAGCTGCCCGCACGACACCTCCAGTCGGATTTTCGCCCATCCACGGCCAGATCTCGCTTCTTCAGTAATCCCCTTTTAAAGCAGTCCGACGATTGTCCCATCCAGTCAACACGAGTCGACAAACTCGCTTCAGTCTCGTCGCAGACGGTTTCCACACCACACCTTTCGGACAATCTAGACAACGGCACAGCCGAGCGTTCCCAAGCTACGGTTTCCCAATCGGGCTACGCACACCCCCACATCTCGTCCACGACACCGTCTCTCGACGATTTGGAATACGCGCGGGACGTTTCTGCCGGCGCATACGCTTTGGCGTTCCCTTCCATTCACAAAGCCCGTCGCCCCAAGGCGGGAAATGAGGTCCTCCCCTCCCCATTTCGCCCTCACGTTCCTGCCGCAGCTCGTCTTCTCGCGTGGACCTCACCATACGGGCTGGCCAAAGTCAGTGATCACCGCTACCTCCCGGCGAGCGACAAAGCTCGCGTGTTGGCAGAGATGACCAACGCATTGGCACCAACGACACGCTCAACCTACGCTGCGGGGCTGATGCGGTTCACGCAGTATTGCGATTCACGTCGTATACCGGAGACCTTACGCACACCGGCCGATCCTCTTTTGCTGGCTTGCTGGATTGCCGATTCCATCGGGTCGCATGGTTTGAAGAGCGCCAAGGGATGGCTGGCTGGTCTCGCCTACTTTCACGCCCTCAATTTTGTATGACTGTGTTTACTGGACAAAATGCAAATGCACACCAATGCGCACTAATGCACGGCATGCTGAGGGATGCACCAGAGTGCAATGGCGTGCATCGACATGCAATGGTGTGCTGACCCATGCAAAAGCGTAATTTGACCTTGTTTCGAGGCTGCATTTGGACTGTGCTGGACCTGCACTGGCTGCCACTGCACGGCGGATCTGTGCAGTGGAAATACAGATGCATCACCCTGCATCAGCACTGCATTGGCTATCATGCCTCTGCATGGCTGCACCGTGCAATGTCGTGCTGTTCATCAATTTCCTTTCTGGGCTCAGAGTTTTGGTACAATTTCTCCCATATCCGGATTTGGTGGCCGTACTTATACCACTTAACAACCTCTGCCTCATCCTTACAATTGACAAAATATATTTCTCTGTTGAGACAACCCATACGCCGACCCGAGTGTGAAGACACCCCTTAAAAGCCACTCAAAGAACACAATATCCAGCAAGGAGTCGGAGGTTCCTATTTGGGGTGATCCGGCTTTTGATTCTGTCCGCCATCTTCTCCAAGTCTGCGGATGCCTGACCCGCTTTTCAACATACGACACAGCTTCACTCTTTTAGACCAACGCGTCCGGACCGCCCTCCGAACCCAGCTCGGTGATGCCCCGCGCCTCCGTGCTCAGATCGATGATTGTGCCCGCTTTCTATCGTCAGCTGAGCAGGTCTGCAAACGCTTCTCTCGTCCGACTTGAACGGCTCACTGATTGTATGAACTAAAGCATGCAGCACTCTTCTCCCCTGCTGAATTCACCCATCTCCGGACCAACATCGCGACCATGACCCGCGCCTTGGAGGAAGCGATGAATCAATCTGCAGATCCACTCACGGTTCCCATGCTCTCTGTTACAGAGGAACCCCCGCCTGGCCGACGCAAGGTGGGCCGACCCGCCAAGAATATCAACAAAACATTCCTTGAGGGTGCGCTGCAGCTCCGTGGGCCAACTGGGATTGCTCGCTCCCTGAATTGCCATCCGCGTACGGTCCGACGCTACGCTCTAAAACACGGACTTGCCACCCCAGGGCCACCGGTATACCAAGACACGTACATCGAAAACGGGGAGCCCCTCCGTGTGTGGCAGTCCACTCGCCCCACCATCGCAGCTATCAGCGACATGCCAGACGACTTGGATGCACAAGTCGCAGATATCCTACACCTATTCCCTCATTTTGGTCGGACCATGATTTCCGGTGCCCTTCTTGCACGCGGTTTCCGTGTTCCTGAAGATCGAATCCGAGCGTCATATCAACGTGTCCATGGAGTGCCCCGCCGTTTTGGAGACCGGACCATCCAGCGCAGGGTTTATTCCGTTCCAGGGGTAAATTCTCTGTGGCACCACGATGGACAGCATGGTCAGTTCCTCAAGTTTTCTTTGTATGAGCTAAACACTCACGAATGGTAGCGCTTATCCGCTGGAAACTTGTGACTCACGCTTTCATTGATGGCAAGTCGAGATTTGTCACTGGTGCCCGAGTGAGCAACAACAATCGCGGTGCTACTGTTCTCGCTTTGTTTGAGTGCGCGATTGGTCTCCATGGGCTTCCCAGCCGTGTCCGTGGTGATCACGGGACTGAGAATATTCGTGTCGCCCAGAGAATGGAAGAGCTGCGGGGCCCTAACCGGGGATCATATATCTGGGGGCGGTGAGTGTCCTATTCAAATACACACTTCGGACCTGAAAGATTGGTTAGATCGGTTCACAACATCCGCATCGAACGCCTTTGGGTGGATTTCACCCGTGGCATTGCCAGCAAGTGGGTCGACTTCTTCTTTGAGCTTGAGCTCTACTATGGCCTTTCCAACGACAACCCTAGCCATATCTGGCTGCTTCACCATTTGTTTTTGGAGAAAATCAATGAGGAGGTGGATGAGTGGGTCGAGGCGTGGAATTCGCACAAAGTGGCGTTGGAAGGGGAGGGTCGTCGCAGTCCCCGGGACATGTTTACGTTCGGACTTTTGGAGCAGGGTCCACGAGGGCTGTCCACGGCTCTTTTCGAGCAGGAGGAGGCAGCATATGCCCACATCGATGATTTCGGTATTGATTGGCAGGCTCAAAACAACCCCCAGCTTATCGGACACCTTGCTACCAACAATGACCAACCATGGGCTGCCCATGACCCATTTGCAACATTTGCCACCCCCGAGACCATGGCCGAGGTAATTGTTGAGCCACCTGAAGGCCCATTGTCCGCCGACTTTGTGGCGGATTTGGATGCCCAGCTTGCGGAGCTCGTTGATCTTTCTTCGCAGGATATGGGTGTGCGCAAGCTTGTTTGGCGGGAGGCTCTGGCAATCTGTAACTCTTTCTACGAGAATGACGACTAGCATCACAATCCATTGCAAATTCAAAGCGCGTGCCATCAGATCTTATCCATTTTTTTTTGTCCATGTCTGCCGACCCCTCCTACCATCCTGGTCACAGCACAAGTCTCCAACAGCTTCCACCCCGGGAACCTTCGACCCGTATAATTACTCCAACCCAGGACCCCGCCATGCAGGCCACCCCCTTGACGGACCGCACTCGCACTCCGCTCATTCATCAAAGCAGACTCGTAAACGGAACCTTGCCCCTTCACCAAGATGTAGAGAATAGCGCCTCGGGGGTCGCTTTCCACCCCTCGCTGATGTCTCGAGAACCTCCTAATAATCCAAGCCGCCTGCTGCGCGGGCAATTTGGAGCGGACATTTCCCCTGCTCAGGAGACTGCAGAGCAGCAGACCACGGCTCAGGAGCCCGCTGAGGCTACTCAGGAGCCTATCGCTCAGGAGCAGGACAACGTTTCTGCACCCTTGGTCCTGGACACAGGCAGAGAGTACGGTCAGACCGCCCTTTTCCTCCCAGACACCTCTGAGAATGAGGACGAACAAGGTGTGTCTTTTTGTGTCAAGTGTTGCAAACAATTGTGCTGACTGAAACACTATTTAGCACCCCTGGAGTCTCCACCACCCCTCGTCCAGTCCAGTGACCGTCGTCGGCGACCGAGATCCCGTGGACGTAAGCCACATTCTCCTCCTAGGCGTACTCAGTAAAAATCTGACTGTATTTGCCAAGCTCAACGGATTGTCCTCGAAGGTCAGGAAGACAGCGAGTTCCAGAAAGCCCTCCAGCAAATTGCCTCAGAGCATGGGATTCATTATCAAGACCCGTCCGTGCCATCCCCAGAGGAGGCTCATAAGCTACAAGCCGCCCTTGTTTTCGTCGGGTTGATCATCGCCCGTCCGGTTGTGCATCTCTGCATCCTCGACCTTCCAGCAACACCCACCATCAGCGATCTCATCCAAAAATTCCGTTCGGCTTCACCCTTGTTCTGCCATGCGGTGGGAAAAATCACCAGGGGCTCCATGGCATTGGCTGTATCGCAGATGCCACTGCGTCCGGACAGCGACTTCCTGGGCGACTATCAGACGGGCCATCAGGACATTGGCATTTTCGCACCTGCTGAGATTCTCCAAGCCTCCTCCTTCAGCACTACGATCGTTCCCCCCGCCTTTCGTGATGCTCAGGAGACCAAAGACCTCCTTGCTTCTAAAAATCTTCCGCCCGGCACGCCTTGCTACGTTATGTATCTTACACATATGGTAAGTCTCTCAATTTGCGTTGTCGATAGGAAACTCTGAGGCTCATACCTTGTCCAGAATGCGAATGTGGCCCAGGTTTCTCTGCCCCTGACTTTTGCGTCTACCCAAACTCCAACAAGCACCCTTCCGGCAACGTCCACTGTCTACACATATCTGAGCAGTCGTTTCGGCGATGTCAAAGAAGTGCAGACTCGTGTTCAGGCGGGTGTTTTGGGCGCGGCATACAAAGGCCTCCAGTTCACACGTGCTGTTTTTGAGGTTACGACGGCGCTCGGCATGGACTGGTCCTCGACCGGACTCCCCACACCACCTGCCGTCGATGTCGAGGGCGGCCTATCTGTTGGTTGGGAGCAGGTTGCTGAATGGTGCCCAGGGTGCCCGTCGCTCAGCACATTCCGCAATTGGCGCCGGATCTTCATGAATTGCCACAGCGCATACATGACACTGTGTAGTGTACAGGAACGACGTCACAGCGTAGCAGAAGAGCTCAAGACACAGGCAGAGCTCTTGGGTGAGCTTGTGGCCGGTCTGCCTCGCAAAGATCATGCCAGAGTGCCTCCCGAGTATCGGGCGCTGGGATCACAGACATGGGAGCAATGGGAGAAGCACGCAAAGACGGTTTTGGATTACTACCAGACGGTCTAGTTCAGATAATCATATTATGTGGTAAAAACATGAAGATAAATGGATGAGAACCAAGCGAGATGTAGAACAGACATAGTGGTAGCAATATACAATTACAAGTGATCGCACTCTACATTATTCGATTCCGTCTCTCTCTCTCGATCCCACTGTTTCTTTGCATTCAGACTACAAATCTCCCACTCCATCCTCACTGTCTAAGAATACCACCGCGCTCTCCCTATTCGGCATGTCGGTTAGAGTGAAAGTGACACCAAGTACACTCACCTAGCCTCGATAATTGCCTTGAAGACGGATCTGTCAACGCAGGGAGGAATTGGCCATTTGTCGTAATTGCTCTCGTTTTCACCAGCTTTCCACCCGACCGTCTTCTCAAACTCTTTGCGCGCTCTCTCTGCCAAATCTTCCTTTCCACACTTTGCTGCGAAAATGCGTTGCCACCGGCCAATTTTGCAGAGCAGTTGCTCGACAAAGATGGCCCCAAAGTCGACAAGATCCTTGTCTTTCTCCGACAGATGATGATCGAGCCAGGCATACACGCAGATGAACGCAGCGCGAACGGAAGACGGCGAGGCATTGCGGGGCAGGTTGAAGCCAAGCAGCTGCAAGCCACGAAACGCGCCATAGCCTTTGTGAAGGTGTATCCATTGGGCCATGTCGTCCGGAGATGGCGGCGATGCGACACCTGCCAGCACCAAATTGTTGGCAAACTGCAAGGCGCCAAGCCCACTGGCGAATCCAACAAGTCCACTCTTCACAATCCAATGCAGTACGCTATCCCACCTAACTCTGGGTGCGTCCGAGGTTGATGGGTCCTTGCCAGAAAGCGTCCCCAAAAGCGCACTGTAGCTGCCCTGCAGCTTTGCGTCAAACATGGGCTCGTATTTCTCCCGTATTGTCAGCGTCCTGCGCTTCCTGGTGCCGGGAATGGATATGCTCGGATGAACGCTGTACAACGTATTGGCAGTGCCGTATATGTTCATATTATCGAATTTCATTTTCACAAGCAGGTTCTGCTGTTTCGCTTCCTCGGACTCGAAAGTGTCCACGCAATCTTGCAACTTCTGGAAATGCATTCTGCCCGCCCGCTGCTTGATTTGACCGAGGAATTGTTGCGTGGCATAGCCTTGACCCGTGCTCATGAACGCAAGTAGGCTGGACATCCCCGTCTTTGTCGTGAGTAGCTCGAATGGAAGTACGTCTCGGAGCAGCTTGAAACCCTGAAGCTTGGCACGGATGGGATTCATGTGGTCCGGGTCGTGGTAGCCAGGTGTTCCGCCTGTTGTCGGATGCAAAGCTTGGAGAAGGCGGCGATACACTGTGTCGGGATTAGCGGGTGTGGCATGGGAGTGCTCCTCCCGCTGTTGAGCGAGTGCCTCGCGAACGACAGCAGCAACTATACCAAAAGAAGGATTTCTGGGTAGAAGGGAATCGAGGGTTGGAGCGACGTCTGGGAGCTGCCTGGTGCGTGCCTTCGTCCTGCCCTTCCCAGCCGCAGTAGCATTGATCAAGGTCTCGGGCAGGAGCAGCGCCTGTGGATCCTCCCAAATCTCATCCGAGATGGGCACACCAAGGTTAAGTGTCAGCAACCCCTTGTGCACCGAGTCTCCAAGGTTCTGGCAAACCTCCCTGAGATCGGGCTCTTTGACAAGCACCTGAGTGATATAGAGGTCCAGAACCGACATGGCCTGCCCCTCGTCCTTTTCCACTGCTGCACAAAAATGTTTGTAGCGGTCGAGACTTGTCGGAAACATTGTTGTCGGCTGGCGCAAAAAATCTTTCATCCGCTGTGCTGCAAAAATACCATCCCCTAGAATATCGGCCAACCGGAGCAGAATAGCGCCTCGTGTGATGCAGCGCTCTCGAAGGGACACTAGGTCTGGTTGGCACCTTGAACCGTTCAACAGCTTGTCGAGGCGTGACATTGGGCGCAGGAGAAGATGCTCATCCCAGAGCCTGCAAAGCAGATTTGCTGCAACATCATACACGGCCTGCGAGTCAGGGGAGTCAAACCGATTCTTGAGATTTATGGGCTGCAGTCGAATCTCGGCAGTACGAGCAGAGGCAGGAATTAATCCCCAGAGATCTGCCGGAATACTGCTGTAACGGTTCGCCTCAACCGGAATGGTCGACTCTACGGCACCAGACACTGGATCATCTGCAGCTGGAGGCGGTTGTGGTGCCACTTTGGGATCAGGGTGCTTCTTCGTCTTTGGCTTTCGGCCAGGCTTCTTCTTCTTCTTGGCCCTTGCTGCTATTTGTGCCCGCGCAGACTCCTGCACAAATGCGACAATATGCGCCACCATCGGCGCCAACTTTGGAAACTGGTCAGCCAATTCCGTTGGCTTCTCCTTCTGAAGCTCGACCAATTGTGCGGCAAGGGATGGGCTGAGATACACCAGCCACTCATACGCTGCCACCAGTGACCGACAGACCTGGGCCTGTGCGCCGCGAGATACAAGGTCCTGTATGCCGCTCTCCACCTCCAGCACCGATACCGAGTTGCCTATGTCGCAGATGCAGGCAAAGGTAAGATCGGCCAAGTGCGGGTTCCATCCCGTCGAGTCAGAAGACCCCGATGTCGAGTGCAGAGCCAAATGCAATTGCGTGCTGAGTTGATTTTGGCGGTTGATTTGATCGACCAAGCTGGACGCAATCTCGCGTGGAGCGACATTGGCAAGGTTAATCTCCTTGGGATTGACCAGGACTTGTCGGAGACCCTTCACCTGCTCGTATTCGTTGAGGAGAGCGGACGAATTCAGGAGCGCGTCAATGTATTTCGTGTTCGGTTGGGCTGCAACTGCCTTGCCGATTTCGACGTTGGGAGGTGTGTGGTCGACTTTCTTTTTGCGCTTGCGGACAAGATCAATGCCATGGTCACTGTTGAATTTATCAAATAATTCAGAGCTCTCAGAGTCCCTAGCCGCGGTGGTCAGCTTTGCTAAATGTGGCCTACAATCGATCAACACATACTTGAATGCAGCGGCCGGCTCCCAAGTGTTCTCCGACAAGTCATAACCCCCCCATTGGACTAACCAACGTCGTTCTCCATTCTATCAAGGAATCAGTTCTTTTTTCGTCAGCCGGCTTGAATCGTCCTCACCGAAATTTTGCTTGCCAAGATGGCTTTGACAACGAACACGTTGGAGTCGAGCGCTCTCGAGTCCTCCATCTCCGCCTCCTTGTCCTTTTCGGAATCGCTCGCGTCCTCCTCCTCCGAAGAGGTGTAAACCGGGGTCGATCGCCTCTTCTCTCCCTTCTTCCTCTGCTTCAGAGGCGGCTCTTCCATCTCTGGGTTGTCGGCCAGCTCCCGGCGACGTTTCCTGGTCAATGGGCCTGTAGTGGAATTGGGCAAAGGAGTGTCGGCAGTAACGGTGGACATGACGTCCGGCAGCATATTTGTAATGGATGCAGAGGAGTCGGAGGTCGACGCTTCCACATCTTGGATACATCCACTGGGATTCGAGGTACACGTCAAGTGCTATGTAGACATTTAGAATTGATCGGTAACAAGTGTGCGTATGAAAACATACCTCTGTTGCCTGCGCTGCTGGTGCTCCTGGTTTGGAAAATGTTATCCGAGGCACCAAGCTACGTTCGGTAGGTATCGGGGGAAGATCTTTGAATCCAGCAACCTTTTGTGCAATGGACTGCTGGCTGGCAAGGAACTCAGACTTTGTGAGTCCAAGAGAATAAGTGGCGATTATGCCACGCCAGTAGAAGAGATAGCGGCGATACACCGTCATCAAGGCGTACGTGTTATCATCGTCGATGTCAAAGGGGGCAGGTTCCAGAGAATGGATAGCGCCTTTTTCATCTCCGTAGGTGATGTGATGCAGTAGCTCATCTGTGCTGAGTTTCAAATTCAGCCCGGAGAGCGTTATCCAGTTTTTCATTGCCAGAACCATCTCTAACCCGAGGCGATTGGAACGACTGTAGTTGTCGCCAAGAATTGTGTTCCCATGGGCAACAAAGTATCTGCGTTTGTCGATACGCGGGTCTGCAGGCGTGTACAGGAAGCGGAGGCTGGGAGTGTAGAGCATTTGGGTACTGCGAGTTGTCGCAGTCATGCTCAGATACAGCACATATCCGCAGCGGACCTGAGGCCCAAACTTCTTGAACAGCTCCTGTGCGTCTTCCATACTGACGATTGAGTCCTGGAGCTGCTTGACATAGGTGGGCACGGTCCCGGAATGAATATCGTGGCCCCTAAAAGACGCAAACAAGATGTATTCGTCCGTCTCTCGAATGTAAAGGGCTGAGCGCATGAATAGGAAAGGCCCCATGTCGCTCCCATTGGCAAGTCGAAAGAGCAAGACAAAAAGTGTGAGTGGGAGTGGATCGTCTTGAAAGTCGCCGTGGGGTTTTCCTTGGGGACCAATTGATTTTCCAAGCTTGCCTGCCCGCCATCGCTCGCTCGAAGCATACTCCTTCAGATCGATGAAGTTTCGCTCGGAGAAGGAAACGCTATCCGTCTCAGACAGGTCAAAATCGAGAACGTTGGCAGCGGAAGAGCTGTTTAGTTGACAGCTCGTCGGCCCAGGCTCTAGCCCGCCAAAGGCAAGCACGTTGTTCTCCAGACCTTGGAACCGAATCATCTCCCACTCGAAACGAGACACCGATAGCGGCATAATCAATTGGTAGAGCTCATGCAGAATCTCGAGGAGCTCCTTGATCTGTGCAGCCGCCTCTGGAGTGTTTGTCTGAACGGCCGGTGCAAAATGGCCGCGACCCTCGCCCTCGCCATGAGTCAAAGCGAGGTTAAACGAGCCGTCGCCTTTCAACTCGTGCTTGACGGATTTGGACCGGAGATTCAGCTGGAGACCTTCCAGCTCAAAGACTGCGGGCATGCCAGGATCTGTGTCTGACGCCTCTCTGCCCCAAGTGAGCTCGAGCAGGCGGGGCATGAGAGCGGCCACCCTCTTCCCCTCTTGGTACTCTCCCAGCGTCGTGAGAGTGTGAACACAGGCCACAGTAAGGGCGGAATGGGGATCGCCGTCAAGATGATGGACGAAGGGTATGCCGGCTGGCATTCTGATCATGCCCGGGATGGGTGAAGACACGAACGCCCGAGAGTTGAGATCAAAACGAGCCGGGGTAACGTCTGGGGGCATCCGGACTTGGAGCATATGCTCCTTGTCTTCGGCTCGGGTGGCATGGTGGTAGTCAGCGGCATATCTCCACCCGCGTCGATATGAGTTGTCGATTGTCGTGTTCAAGGCGTACTTGGATGCCTGAGGATACCAGCCGACCTCAGGTTTAGGTGCAGCTGTACAAGGCTGCAGGACACTGGGCTCTGGTTTCCCGGAGCGGGAGAGAGATTGGGTATCCCAAATGAAACGATCGACAGGGGGTTTTAATACATTGACACCTCCCAGCGGCAAGCCATATAAGCGGGGCTCATTGGGGTTGGCGTACGCTGCGGCCTCAAAGTAAGTGCCCATGACAAGGAACAAAGCCCAGCAAACGCACCTTCGTCAACTGCTTCAGATTCGACAGGAGTGTCTAAGAACTCAAAGCGGGGGCGGCCGCGGCAGTGCTCAGATCTTGAATCTTCGGGAGCTAGAGTAAGCAAAGTATATATTGAGCCAAGAAACAACATTACCCAGAGACCCAGGTGGTTGGGAGTCGATATCCATGCCTTCGGCCTTCTCAGTCATATGAGCTTGGGCTGCAGCTGCAGCTGCTTGCAGCGGGCGCGTGACCTCGGGTGGCAAGCCAGGGTTGCTGAGTAGGCCGTTGATCTGGGTCAGGACATTCTCGAGTGGAGGTTGAGACGATAACTCATTTGGTTCCATGGAGGCAAATCCAGGAGCCGAGCATACACAGCCACCGAGAAATATGTGTCCAGCTTACTTTACGATCAAACGGTTTCGTAGAGCAAGGGGACACATAATTTTATGGCTCAACAAGACCGGAAACTGCCCAATTTGAATACCGGGGACGAAATCTAAGAAGATTTCAAAACCTTCTGTCGGAACAAGGAGCCTGCTCATTGCTTGAGGATGAATCGAGTCTAAGAGTGAGTGATGATTGATCCGTTGATTCCTCTTTGCTCTCGACCACCACTGTCATCTTCTCTCAGACACTCTTGTGCCTTGGCGTCTTCCTCAGCAGGGCCTTTATAATGTCTCGGAATGTCCTTGTTTTTGAGGGACCAGGTGTCCCAGTTGGGCTTGCCAGCAGATTCCTCAAACTTGGTCGGAACTAAATGAATTGCCACCCAAATTGCTTCATCCGAGACACCCCCACCACCGTTTCGACGCCCACAAGACGCTCCCATCATTCGATACCGGCCCCGGAGTCATCTGCGCCCGCCGCCGCGGTCCATGTCCGCCACATCACACAATAAAGGTATGCTTCTCCAAATTATTCGTGTCTCCACTGTTTCTTACTCAAATCCCTTCATCCAAGACACCCCCACCACCCTCTCGATCCCCAGAACACGCTCCCATCATTCGTCAAGGGTGAAGACGTCATCTGCGCTGGCCGCCGCCGTGACAGTCCACCACATCATACAATAGTCAAAATTGTTCGAATCTCCACCATTCCTTGCTCAAACCCCATCATCCGAGACACCCTCACCACCGTTTCGACGCCCACAAGACGCTCCCATCATTCGATACCGGCCCTGGAGTCATCTACGCCCGCCGCCGCGGTCCATGTCCGCCACATCACACAATAAAGGTATGCTTCTCCAAATTATTCGTGTCTCCACTGTTTCTTACTCAAATCCCTTCATCCAAGACACCCCCACCACCCTCTCGATCCCCAGAACACGCTCCCATCATTCGTCAAGGGTGAAGACGTCATCTGCGCTCGCCGCCGCCGTCACTGTCTGCCACATCATACACTAAAGGTATGCTTTCTCAAAATTGCTTGTATCTCCACCGTTTCTTACTCAAATCCCTTCATCCAAGACACCTCCACCACCCTCTCGACCCCCAGAACACGCTCCCATCATTCGTCAAGGGTGACGACGTCATCTGCGCTCGCCGCCGCCGTCACTGTCTGCCACATCATACACTAAAGGTATGCTTTCTCAAAATTGCTTGTATCTCCACCGTTTCTTACTCAAATCCCTTCATGCAAGACACCCTCAGGACCTTCTCAACGCCCACAATACACCGCTGCCATTCAATCTCGGCGCCGACGTCATCGGCACCGGCCACCGCCGTCACTGTTCGCTGGACCACTCCCCATGCATTTTCAAATATCCACCCACAGGTGCCTGGAGCAAGAAGTGTGGTGTATTGAATCGGATAATATATTTATAGGAGAGTTTTTTTGTGTGTTCATCTACAAACGATTATAGTCCCCGCCTTTGAGGGAGGTGATTTTTGACATCCACACATCGAATGCAGTCACGGTTGTGACATCGTCCAAAGAACAGGGCTCCAAGAGGAGGTTGCTGAGCCACGGGTTAATGCATATCTCGACGGTGCTGCTGCATGTGTGCCAGGCAACCGTGGGGCTCTGCTCGGTCGGACCGCTGCGATCGAAAGAGAGACAGATCTGGGCGGGGCTGAGCTTCCTTTACTATCAATACCTGGAGCCACGACACTCACAATGAAGGAATCCGAAGAGCAAGGGGGGAGCAGAGGGCAATCGGTGATGGAATTGACAAAGGTCGTGCCGCGTATGCTAGGACTCTTCTTGTGCTTCCGATACGACTCGTCCGAGACGATACCTTCCTGGAGACGAGAGGAACCATCAGAATTAACGACAAGACTGCTTCTGAGCTCTCTGGGGAACCCGCAGCCCGACAACCAACGGCGGAAGCGCCAGATAAACAGATTAGCAAAGACCTGTGCAAGCTGGCTACGGTCGCTGGAGGAGGCCCAGGTGAAATGAGTGCGTTCAATGACATCTTTGGCGCCGCAAACCATCCTATCGTACAGCCCGAGGAGAATGTGTCGGATCTTGAGACTAGTGCCCAGAAACTATGGATTTGCTAGGTCAGCATGGATGCGAACGCAGATTGAAAGACCGACATCGGTGAGTTTCATGGGGTGCTTCAGTGGCATTCGCACACCGTCGGAGAGAGAGCGGAATTCTGCGTCGTCCCACGGGTTTGCACATCCCGTGAAATAGAGTGCGACCAGCCTACGATGGAGTCCCTTTTGTTGGACCGCTGTGCGTGGCTTGGAGAAGATCTTAATCTACGGGAAGGTCAGTACGGATCGAGCATACTAAAAGGCCACACACGTCGACCTCCAAGAGGTGAACAGCCAACGCCAAGCCACGATGGCTCTCGTCCGCCTTCGGATTCTCTGTGTCCCCAGAGACCTTGAAAACTTGCTCGGGGCGAATGTCCCACCATGGCTTGAGAATCGTGGCAGTGGCAGGATCCAATCTTGCAATGAACGCCAGGCTGAGATTGTCCGCGTCGAGGCACTGGGAGTCATGGTGCAAGGTCATGTATATGATGATGGGGCAGATGGGAATGGCCCCTGTAGCGAGCTGAAGCATGGTGAGGATTGCGTAACGCCCGTCAATGTAGTATTGGTAGCAACGTTCAGTGCCCTCTATGAAAGACTGGCGGGGATCAAAGGTAGGTCGGTAGAATCTTCCACTGTCTGCCCATCGACTCTGCGCTTTGACATCTCTGGGATCTTTCACTCGGAGCTGGAGCGCTGCGAGAAAGTGAGCGCGCTCAGGACCATCCCCGGTCCCTGAGTTGGCAAGGTCGTCTGAGTTGATGCTGCCTTGGAATGAGTAACGCTGTTGCTAGGAAGTGGGGCTCGCTCACAGGAAGTATCGGCGCAAGGTGTGGAAGAATCCGGCCTCGGTGGGGATTTGGGCGCATATGACACCAGGCTCACGAGCAAAGGCAAAATCAGGGTCCTTGTGATGGCGGATAGCACTGAACAGAGTGCGAGCGATTGCCTCTAGGGAAGGGCCCGATACGGAGACAGCGACGCAGCCTTCGGTATCAATTTGGTCCAAGACCGTATCTCGCCAGTCCATTAGCTCATCTCCATCGGCACGCTCCCAGGGTGCGATCTCTGGTAAGCGAACCTGTAGTGCCTCAGGGGATTGAGATCGACTTTTTGGCGAATGAGGAGCGAGATTGAGGGGCAGGGGACTCGGCCAAACTTCTGGGGAGTCGTTCGAGAGATCCTATGGACATGGTCAGGTCCCTTGCCAATAAGGCTTGCTGAAAACAGTTACAATCACAGAAGACTCGAGCGGCTGAACATCAGGAAGGTCAATATCGCTGAGCATGTCCGGTGCGATAATGGGAGAGTCGACACGCCGGCGAGTATTGGGAGTGTCAAGGCTGCCAACCTCCTCCTGCATGCATGAGATTCAGGAGCAGGCAGATACAGGAGTGCTCACCAGCGACAAGGATCGTTCACGCCGTCTGCCAAGCGAGGAGGTGCAATCATCGAAGCAGTCCAGATCGTCGACCTGGGTAGGGTCGAACTTGCTCCATACATGCCATGGGAAGCAGCGGTGCTTCTGGAGCATTGGATACCGGTGCTGAAGCGGACCTCTAAGATTCTGGTACAACGGAGCTGCCGATGTACAGATGATGAGACGGAGCTGGCAGGAGTCTGAGATGCACACACCGATGAACATAAGGCTCTTGCGACCGTCCTCAGGGTGGTCTACGCCTTTGCACACATTGCGGAGGCGTTTCTCCGTGAATTGGTACTCGTAGAGTTGGGCAAACGTGAGCGGACGATTGACGTCTGTGCGCTTGTTCTTGAACTCCAGAATTCCCCAAGCGCGATTGTTGTATTTCGTATCGGGCTCTTGGCGCTGGGTAGGTGGCGCGATCGGAGTTTGGGCCCAAGTCAACTGATCATTGATCGTGTTGTCTACGATGGTGAAAACCGAAGGATCTTCCCCTGCAGTAGCATCGGAGGTAGGAATATCCAGGTCAAACCACAGGTTATAGGGCTTCAACGCGGCAACAAGCTTCTCCATGTCCTGCAGAGTGCGAAATCGGTAATCAGGGGAAGGGCTTTGTTCGTCCTCCCCGTCACCCTGCTGGGAGTCGGTCAGTACAAGACAGAGGAAGATCTCAGGGAAGGGCTCACACAGAAGGGGAGGAGGCCCACGCTATAGGTGTGGTGACTCGGAGTGTCAGGTGCCTTCTTCGTCTTTGTTCTGCCTGGCTGAGATACGCTACTAGGCTCTGATGCAAAAACATTTCTGCCAGGGATGGAGCCGCCCCTACCACCTCTACCCCCTCCTCGGCCACCACGAACACTGGTCCCACTCGGACCGCCGCCACGACCGCGAGCGGTACCACGACCACGACCACTGACCGTACCACCACGGCTGTGTGGACGGATTGAATTATGCTGTGGGAGATTGGCAAGACGGCTTTGATCGCGCTGCTCCAAAACAGAGGCCCCGGACCTGCCAGCCGGAAGACTCTCCCACGTGTCGGGAATTGCGGGCGGCATGTAGTGTTCATTTGCAGGAGGCGCTTGAATGACGTCTCGGTAGATCTGGGCCGGCGGAGGGAGGACCTGAGATCCGTACGAAAATCGACTTGCTGGTTGGGAGGGCCTGGAGAGGTGTCAGTTTTTTTTTGATAGCCCACGAGAATGGTGACATACAGCGGAGGATCGGTCGCGTGGGTGCTAGCAGTGCTGGAAGGAAATGAAGGATTGGTGGACTGTGCTGCTCTGTGACAAGGTTTGAGATATTAAAAGTTACGAATTGAAGAAGGACATACAGAAGGTGATTTGCCGACAGCAGGTCGGCTGGTACATCGTGGTGTAGCCAGGGCTCCCTACACCCGGCACAAGGTGTGTCGTGCCTCCATGGGGCGGTGGTGGCCTGCAGGCAGCATAAGCCCGGCTCGCTCTAGCAGATACAAAAAAGTGATTGCGCACCGAGAGAAATCCTCCACATTGCTTGGAAGGAATACCAGCACGCCGCATATTGTTGTTTGGATCGCTGGGATTGTTCTGAGTAGCAAGGATGTGGGCGGTGTAGGGATGACCACAATTGCAGACATCTTGGAGACTTGGCGGCTGGAATTTGCGCTGAGCAAACCCAGGTCATATCTACACGGCAAAAAGCTCACGGTATAGCAAAAGCTCTCCCCCGAACCAAAGGTGGATGAGGTACAGCGACAATTTGAATGGAGACATCTCCCGCGCGGGGGGAATGCCATCTTGGACGGGAGCGCTGGTGGTCGATTGAGATGACAAGTCCACGACTCCTATACAGTTGTCCAGAAAAGGCAAAAATCGTAGGAAATATTGGAAAATAAAAATTGGGTGCTGATGCATTGGAGCTGCACACATGCTGGACTGATAGGGGTTGGGAAGCCGAAGAAGATCAAGAAGCACATGAATGCAGTGTCGTGTGTTGTACATGTATTGCATTGATCCAAGGTGAATGCATTAGACTTCGAATCAATAACATCATGGGAAATATCTACTTTGCACGACTCTGCATGCTGTTGCATGTCATTGCACTGTTGTGCATGCCCATGCATCCCTCAGCACAACTTGCATTACTGTGCACCTGCATTTTGTCCAAGAAACCCCGCCATAATTTTGCACCATGGCATGGAGACGAAGCGTGTGTCAAGAAGGTCTTGCGTGCTGTGGACAAAGAGGGAAAATTCACACGTCCACCGCGGGGACCTGTATCCGAGCAGCATATGCAATGCATACGCAGCAATCTCGATATCTCTACACCCCGCGGTGCAGCTCTTTGGGCTCTTGCATGCGCAGCATTTTGGGGTTGTCGTCGTCTCGGGGAATTGACTATCGGGAAGCTGGACGGTTTTGATGCATCACACGACGTCTCCCGTTCCTCATCGCTATCACGGTCTAATGCCAGCGGCCTTTCGGTAATAACTATTCACCTCCCTTGGACGAAAACTACCGGATCTCGGGGTGGCTCTCTCATTCTGACGGCCACCAACGACAACCTTTGTCCCGTCGCAGCCCTCGATAATCATTTAATCATCAACCATTCTCCGCCTCCCGACTCCCCATTTTTCGCTTTCCGCGACGGCAGCTGCTGGCGCCCCGTCGTCAAGTCGACTTTTATCGAATTGATTGGCAACATATTCAGGGCCAACAAACTCGAGCAGGTGTTCGGCCACAGCTTCCGTATTGGTGGCTCGGTACATTTGCTTTGTATGGGCGTCGAACCTCAGATTGTCATGAAGATCGGCGGATGGTCCTCGAACTGTTTTCTCATATATTGGCGGCGGCTGGAAACAGTCATCCCAGTCGCCTTATCCAAAGCATGGGCTAACAAACAACAGACATTTTGTTCGGCCAATGGTATAGCAGACGAGATTGCATCTGAAATAGATTTCATTACAGCTCGTTGAATATAATCAAATTTCGCATAATTCCCGACACCTTTCTCTGTGTTGCTCCTCACGTTCGCCGCTCCTTCCCTGATGACTTCGCATCGCTCCAGCTAGGGTGCCCGACGCCGCAATAGCGCCCGCCGGACGCGCTTTCGCTTTTGGAGCGTTGCTCCGTCGGGGTGTCCGTCTGGTCGCTTTGTCGTCGCCGGTCGGTTCATCCCAGTCTCGCGTCGCGTGGCCCTGGCCGCAGGCTCGCTTCCCCGCCTTTTCTCTTCCTTCACAAGGCGATGCATTCCTTTTGATGCATCAAGCGCGCCGGCGGCCAGAGGCCGCGTCCGACACAATCCAGACTTCGGATTGCACTGTCTAGAGACCACCGGCTGATAAGTAATGCTTACACATTCCCGGCATGCACATGCCGGTCGCGCCGAAGGCGCCGCCTTCCTCTCTCTCTCGAGTTCGTCCAGCGGCCTAGGTTCATTCCGTGCCAGCATATCTTTGCCTGTCATTCACACCACTCTTCACATGCCCGCGCCACAGACTAGCTTATCTCTCAGGCATCCTTACCTCGCCTCTCTTCTCATCCTCGTCCTCGTCCTCGTCGGTGGCCTATGTCGCGCGATTGTATGGATGAAGCAGATGAAAAACGAAATTCGCGCTCTGTTTGGCGAATTGTCGGCCCCAGCCCCCACGATGACCGTCACGTTGCGCGAGACGACCACCATGACCCAGCTCTCCGTTTCGACGTTCACGGCGACCGTCACAGCGACCCCAGCCACTATAACGTCGACATACAGCCCTGAGATCTCTCCTTCATCCGCGCCATCCGCCACACCCTCCCCGCCCACTGAGGCCTCTTCTTTCTTCCACAGTCCATGGCTATTCGCCTTGCCCATCATGGTCGGTGCCCTGGTCTTGATTTACGCAATCTGGCGTTTCTTTTCTGGTCCTTGCGCCAGCGTGACCCCGCGCCGCCAGTCGCGGTCGAGGCCCAGCAGGAACCACCAGCTTTGGCCATTCCCCAACCCGCGCCGCGTGCGGTGGTCGCTCCTCCGGAAGCTCCCCCGCCATGTCCAGCTGGTCCTTTTGCCTTCGTTGACCTGGATCGTTTGCCTGGTCCCCCCAGTCCTTCATACTCCATAGCGACCTTTGTCGCCGAGCTTGAGGACCCGCCTGCCTCGCCACCTTGGTTGGCGGGATATCCCCACCTCCCTCAGCAGGTCCTCTCTCCCCTTCTCCCCGGTTCCCCGTCGTCAGAGAGCCAGGCGCAGCTCTTGATGATGATGCTCGTGCACCCCACTCCGAATCGGACTCGGTCTGGGACTTTCGTTCAATTCGACATCCATTTCCAGCTGCTCGCTGGCCTTTCATGGCAAGGGCAAGCGTCGAGAAACGGACGTGGAGGTGGTCTATAGCGACGCTGAGGAGCCCGATTCCAGCGGGATGTCGTCCCCAGCCCTCCCTGCAACACTTTCCTTCACGTCGCTGGGGGAACTGGGGTCGTTTTTGATGCACGAGAGAATCGAGGACTTGGAGGCCTTTGCTTCTTTTTCGGCGGAGTGGTCAGCCGGCCAAGGCACTGTACGAAGGGCAACGGGTGGAGGTGCCGCATACCGAGGCGGCAAGCTTCGCACAGGATCTTCACCAACCCTCGTCTACCTCGTCTCTTGCCCTCTATGAAATTTCGTCCACCTCCTCTCCGCCACCTGCGAGCTCCCCCATGCGTCCGAGTCAGCCAGCACCTTCCACTCCGTCGTCCCACGGCGAAGCTCACGAGGAGAGCGACTCGCTGGCGCATCTCGCTGCACTTCTAGCGGGTCGAGTGTCGGGCTGGGAGACCCTTAGCAACGAGCACCGCGCGCGTATCGTCCAAGAGCTCTCCGTTGCGAGGTCCATGACCTTTAGTGACGATGAGCTCGAAACCGTCGTCAAGTTTGTCGAGGTCATCACGGCGCGACGAACTATCCCTCCCGATACCTCTTTCGGCAACCTCCACGGGCTTGCAGCTGCGAGGGAGGCGGTCGCGTCTGATGCTGCCGAGGCCGAGAAGGAAAACATTGCTCCATCCAACGCTTTGCCCGGGGGCTCGCACGACGGGTGGCCGTTCGGACCTAAGGACCCATCGCCGGCGCAGCTGGCCATGAAGAGGAGCCGTCGACCTGCGTTTTACTCTTTATCCTGAATCGGCCACATTGTATACTACACTATCCAATTATCTCACATGTATCTCTACTACTACACCCACATTGTATCCAACTATCCCACATTGTATCCACATTGTATGCAACTAGCCCACATTTCAATGATGCATCTACTTCAAGCTGCCTCACACCGTCAGACATTCATCAAGACCCTTGAATTCCAAATAATCTGGGTGTACAGCAGTGGTATAATCTACAAATAGGTAGTATGGTAGGTCGAGAGTCGAGACCGATCGACAGCTCTAGGTTAGACAAGTAGCAAGCAGCAATGCAAAAAAAGACAGGGAAAGTACATATGTATCATAGTTAGCAGTATTTAATAGACTCCAGAGTGAGCATGAGCAAGAACGCGCAGATACAGAAACAGAACACAGTCACAACAAAAACAACAAAAAACGCCCAAGCCCCAAGTAGACAATCGGATACACAGCTCAAGAGCCGAGTGCCCCAATCCCGCGCCTGGCTCGGCTCGACAGAAGAGCACATCCCGGCTTCGGGAGCGCCCCGCTTGCCGCAAAGCGCAAGGGGCACGGGTATGCATCCGCCGCCGCAGCGGCGGGTATAGGAATCGCCCGTAGAAGCGAAGTACTTCGTCCCTTCCCTGGCGTGCTATAAGATCCCAGAGTCCTTCAGTGCGTTTTGCAGTATAGTCTCCTTGACTGCGGCAAACACCAGCCGAATATTCTTGGTATTCGTGGCTTGAGTGACGCTGAAATGGTTCTCAGTGCTTGCTACACGATACATAGAGGAAGCATAAAACTCACTGAGGGTACACCGTCAACTTGGCTCGATTCTCCTGCATAAACTTCCACAGGATGTACTTGGCAGCCTTGTGCAGGTCGTTCCCGCCCGCATACTCCGCGAAAAACCGGCCGAGTGGAATCTTCGGTAGCTTCCTCTTGAAGACATCGATCTTGTTGAGAAACAATATGACGCTGGTCCGTAAGAACCAGCGTGAGTTGATGACGGATTCAAAGAGGTAGAGCGACTCGCGCATGCGGTTCTGGAGGTAGCTGTTAGCATACAGATGAGGGATATCAAGCAATGTGGGGTGAGCAGAATCAGCACTAGGATGACCGTAGTCCAGCCACAGAAGAGCCTAAGCTCCACGGCTCGAGCCTCGCGGAACGCTACACCGCCGACCCGCACAACAGGACCGAAAGAAGACTCACCACCCGCCGCTCTTCCTCAAGGACTTGATCATACTCGCTCAGCGCAGTACAAAAGATGATACTCGTCACGCTGGCATATATAGGTCAGCATGAAAAGCGCCGATGAGACCACGGAAACGAACGCACCTCTCAAAACAATGTATCCACTTCTTCCGCTCGGAGCGCTGTCCGCCGACGTCGAACATGTGGATCCTGTGGGCGCATTAGTATGTTGGGTAGCGGTAGAGCTAGCTATGGAAAGGAGGAAAGAGAAGAGGAGGCACTAAAGGGATGTGCCGGCATGGGAACGACGTCATGTATGTGAAAAGGAAGAAGGATGGTGCGAGAGGATGTGGACGTGAGAGCAGGAGGTACCGGGGAATGAGACGAGCGGTGAGGGCCGGTGCAAGACGGTATGGGAAAGAAGATAAGATCGAAGGAATGACATCACCAGAGTGGCGAAAAGGCGGGCGAAGACAAGAAACCAGAAAACTCACGATAAATCCCCCATCCAAAACCTCGTCTCAATAATGGCCGTACTCTTCGCTCGGGCGCGCAGGACGTCTTCTTCCGACGGGACGTACGTCGGTGCTGCGATACGGTGGATCTCACGAAAAAAGCTGGCTCGTTGTTATTATTGTATGTGAAGAGAAAAAACAGAGGACGTACTAGCTCGCGCTGTCCATGAGATAAAACTCTCCGGGATGCTCGTCTACGGCCCGCTCAACAGCCGGCGAGCGGGAAATATGCCATATAGCGTCCGCCAGCGCAGGTGTGAGGAGGGTGTGTGTCTGCGTGAGGACGAAGGCGTCGGGGGCACCGCTCCCAGGGAATCCGTTGCCGCCGTGATTGGAGTTGGCGGTCGTCGGTCGTCGAGCTTCCCAATCACTCGGACGGCGACCAGCAGGCGCTGACGAGGGAAGACCAGCGAGTTCCCAATCGGTCGGCCTACGTCCGCCGCCGGCACTGAGATTCTGGTTCGGGGTAAGGTCGTCGACAAGTATCCGATCGTCCCACTCGCTGCCCCTTCGTTCTGTTGCACGAGTAAATGGTACTGGATCGAGTCCCACCTCGACCGCGCCGTCCTCGAGATCACGCCGCCGACCGAAATGCCCGTCCAGTGTGTCCCCATCCCCGTCTAGCGTGTCCACGTCCACGTCGACATCGGCTCGCACGATGGCTGGGAAAGCCTGTAACAGCTGCCCCGCCCACCGACCATCCTCTCCCAGCGCAGGCACGCCAATTCGCCTGACGACCTGCGCAAGTGTCCCCGCGCTATCGAGCACGTTCCGATAGATCGTATACCGAAAGTCGGCGCGCGCCTTTTCGTCAAAACCACGTTGGTGGATGATCTTCATCTGCTTTACTACAAGGAGTTGAGGATCGAGTAGCATGGAAATGAGATGGATAGGAACCTATGGTGCTCTTGCCCGACTGGCTTGGAATGAGAATTTGCCAGACAGAAGAAAGCAAGAACAAGAACGGACCTCTCCACTTCCTAGACACCGGTAAGCATGAGCAAGGCATAAGCAGATGGGACACACCGAGCAACAAGATCTTGCACTCCTTCTTGTAGCGCTTGGAGTCTGCAGCTATCTGGCGGTCGATAGCATCAGAGCGGGCGCGGTCTGTGCGGGATTCCTTGGATGCAGGCTGGCCCATTGAATGGACTCGAGGAGAGACAAGTATCAAACAGCTGTCGTCGCGTCGTCGTGTAAATGTCGTGAAGCCCGTCCACCGACTCGGGAGACCGTAGAGGATGACGGGCAGAGTCAAGTTCTCAACGTCCCGTGCCGCGTGTTGTTTCCAATTATTCCTTTCTTGGGTATCCGAGCAGGCGTGGCGCATCAATGATGATCATTCCCGCTTTCTTCCCGCCCTGACCTGACCTAGTACCTAGCTGCATACTCGCTGTCTGCTCATCAGCACACAACCCTTGGTTCCAACATACCAGCCTACCCTCGTCTTTTGCTTCAAATTCCCACCTGCTGGAGCGCCGCTTTCCGGGTAGTGGCCAATTGAAATAAGGACTGATTGACTCGGGCATGTGTCTGGCCGGTTCACGGACGCGTTTCTGACAGCAAAAATGGGCAATTTCCTACCGAAATTTCAAACTCATCTTCGGCTTCGTTCGGTCCCAAGGAGAATAGATAGGCCCTTTCCATCATCCGACGAACATATGAGTCCACACCTGTATGATGTATCTGCTACTGCTACTGCGCGAATGCCCTGGTCCCGAAATCGCACGGACGTCATTGGTTTCACAGGTACATTCCTGCGTGAGATCTTCCATTGGGTTGTGCCTGTTCCAAATCGCGCCAAAAAATTAAGAAAAAGCTCGAGGGACAGCAGCCTCTCAATCGAAGGGCCTCCCATTTTATTCCTTACGATTTTGAGTCGTATCTCCATCGCACATTCGCGGAAGATACGTAAACCCGCCATCGGCCAGCGCTATCTTTTATCACAAACTATTACATGCTTCCGACGTGTCCCTTCAGCTGAATACGTCTCGCCCTTCCTTGCCTCTACATTCCCCTCCTACGCCCCGACGATGGCTCCTCAAAACGCGGCCGTGCCTGGGCTACTCAGTGTGCCCCGAATAACGACCTTGTTAGCGTCTCTACTCGTTGCAGTGGGAGCGGGGACCAACTACGTGCGTGCCATGAATCCGAGACTACGAATCTCGACACTGAGCCAATGTCCAGGTCTTCTCCGGTCGGCATTCGTAGCTGTGGATCTCGAAGCAGGCAAGCTAATGAAAGTTTCAGCCTATTCCCCGCAGCTCGCGGCGCGCCTTAATATCAATCATACTCAGCTAAACGTCGTTGGGCTTGCAGCTAACGGTGAGGGGTTTGTTTATCGTATGCCGAGCAACTATTGAGGCACGCGACAGTCGGTGTATACGCCAGTGGACCATTCTGGGGTCGGATTGTCGACGCCCGCGGACCACGTATTCCGCTCGGTTGCTCCTTCGTATTCCTCCTCCTTGGATATACCGGTATTCGACATTTCTACGATGCAGGGGTCCCAGAAGGCACATCACTATTCAGTCTCGGTCTGGGTCTTCTCATCGCGTGCAGCTTCATGACCGGCGCGGGCGGTAACGCGGGTTTCACGGGCGCGGTCAACTCGACCGCAAAGTCCTTTCCCGACAAGGCTGTGCGTAGTTGCTACCCTACATACCGCGACAGTTCCGCTGATTTTTGTCTCCGCAGCGCGCGACGACGACAGGGATCGTCCTGTCCGGTTTTGGCCTCTCTGCATTCTTCTTCTCGACAATAGCACATATCCTGTACCCTGGAGACACCTCGTCATTCCTATTCCTCCTCGCATGCGGGACCGCATTGGCGACCTTGACCGGATTCTTCTTCGTGCGAGCGATCCCGCTTGCTGCGACGGAAATCGAGCACACGGGGGTCACCGCTGTCGCAGCCGAGGCCGAAGCCACGCTCTTTGGCCACGTCAACGACAGCCATACTCCGCTGCTAAACGAGCCCGCAGATACCGCGCAAGAAGAGTACGTTCCAGATGCAAGAGGAGGGGTTGAACTGAGCCCACCACGCAGCAGTCGACAACGTAGCCTCAGCCGCAGCCGCAAAGCTGAAGCACTCGATGGCCCGAATGTCTATGGTCGCGCGTTATGGCTGAATCCCGACTTTTGGCTTCTCTTTGCGATCCTTTCTCTGCGTGCGTTTCCTCTTTGTATTCGCGGCACTACTGACGAGCGCCTCTAGTGAGTGGGACAGGCCTGATGTGTAAGTTCCTGCCGCCATTCGTGTCACCAAATGCTTACTTTTTTTTCGCAGATATCAATAACGTTGGCTCCATGTCGCAAGCGTTGTTCGCCAAGGGCAACCCCACCTACGATGAAGTCGAAGCATCACGCTGGCAAGCCGCCCAAGTCTCCCTCATCTCCATCATGAACTTTTCCGGCCGCATAGTCATCGGTATGCCCCTTCTCCTCCCTTGAGATTCATGCTCACTTGGCCCCAGGCGTGCTTTCGGACAACCTCAAGAACCGATTCGGCCTTCCCCGGTCCTACTCGGCCATCCTCGTATCCACTCTCTTCTTCTTCTCACAGCTGCTCGCAGCACAAATCGGGGACGTCCAGAGTTTATGGAAAGCGAGCATGCTCGTCGGGTTTTCGTACGGCACCATCTTTGGTCTCTGGCCCACCCTCTGCATCGAATTCTTCGGTCTCTGTGCGTCCTTTCCCTTCCTCCCACCCCACCATCTCACGTCTTTCTTTTAGCCCACTTTTCCGAAAACTGGGGTTACCTCTCCCTGTCACCCCTAGTCGGCGGGAACCTCTTCTCCATCGCCTTTGGTCGAAACCTCGACGCGCACGAGCCGGTAGAGAGCACAGCCGCAGTGCGCGCGGTAGCCATAGCCCACCAGTGCCTCGAGGGCCGCAGCTGTTACGTCGCCACGCTCGGGCTGACTAGCATCGCGTGCTTCGCTGCTATCCTACTCAGTGGGCTTGTGGCGTGGCGTGAACGCAGGAAGCTTCTTGCTGCAGGCGCTCTTCCGGGGCGGGCTTCGCGTGTCTTGTGGGAGGATACGGAGGATTGAATGTATTTCACTACACAATTAGACTACAGGTGTAATATCTGACTTAATATCCTTCGAGCCATACATGAGCGATCTCTTCAAAGTGGTTCTTTCTAGTGTAGGGGAATAGGGATACAGTGTGTGCGTGTGGTATGTGTACAGTGAGGATAGCGATATAGGATGTGTGTGGGTAAGATGTACAATGATGTGGGATGGAGAGAGAAAAGAAAAGAATGAAATGCCTTTAGCTGGACTGCTCGCCCTCCTCCTTTGCACGCTGTGCATTGACCGTCCGGCCCAACTGTCGCCCACCCTGCTAGTTGTCAATGGCACCCTTCTCATACTCGATCACGCTCTTCTTGGCAAGGGGTACTGGCGTGCCATGTTGAGCTAGCTCGCGTTGGCGACGAGCTAGGGCCGTCTTGTCCACCCGCGCCTTGGGAACGAACCCGACTGCCACATTCTCTTTGCCACGCCCAGCCCCAGCGTCCGGAGTGTCGGAAATCTCGCGGCGGGGACCCAGCTCGTCGATTGACATCAGAGAACCGGAGGGACGCATGCCAGTGTGGCTGGACGACGCGGAGGCATCGCTGCCACAGACGGAACGAGCCCTAGCCGCCAGGACCTGCAGGCTGTCGACCGGTTCCTCCTCTCTGTTGGGAAGAGGGAGAAGAGGTGTAGACGGGACGGCAGGAGAGATGGGGTCTTGGACAACGCGAGTAGCGGCGGGCGTGGTGGGCTCATCATGTTGCGCCATGTTCTTGTCGCCGACGTACGCCTCGTCGACCAAAACGTCGGGGAGATGGGGGTAACTCGCAAGCCACGAAGACTCGGGGTCGTCGACAGGTTCAGCTCGACTCGCCGTGGAAGAGGCGAAACCAGGTGCGGTTGGCGGGTGACGAGCCTCGTCCTCGACAACGACGGGCAGTTCAGCAGCGACCTTTGGCACGGCTACTCTATGGCCGGGTCCGGCGAAGAAACGATAGCCAACATAGATAAAGGCGCACGCAGCGACCGCGGTAAACCAGATGGGCATTGCTTCAATGGCGGTGAAGGAGGACGCCGGAGCGGTCGGGGAGGGTGCAGTTGAAGGGGTAGGCGTAGGCGTGACAGTGATATACGCAGTGGATGTTGCTATGACCGTCGAGGGTGCAGCAGTGACTGTCGATGTAGATATCGCCGTGACGGTGCTGGGTATCGCGAAAACCGTAGTGGTCTCGCGTAGTGTGATTGTAGTGGGTGTAGGTGCAGGAGCGGCCAATAGATGCAATAAAAACCGATTTTTGTGGATCATTTCACGGATGAAGAATATTGCGCGTAGAAGGCCTCCGCCGAGCGAGGCGATGAGGACCATGCCCAGTCGGGGGTGCCTACAAGCCATATGAGCGAGATGATCGGGAACTGGACTGGGCGAGACGAACCCTTGTACAAAGTCGACTATAAACTGCCACATATCGACTGAGAGAGAATCTGAAGAGAGAAAGGTAAGTTTGTTGACGTATAAGTACGCGTTTTTGTTCGCCTTGCGCCGGCTTGATGGCCGATGCACGGGCCGTACCTCTCATACTTAGATCAGCGAGGTTATCTGTGTTGTGGTTGTTTGGTGTGATGGCCGAGTGGACGTCGACTGGTAAGCGAGTCTAGGTGGCTGACACTCAATTATACATCTTGTCCTCTACCACAACAATGCCTTCTCTCGTATTCCCAATTTCCTCTCTCCCCCGCAGCTTCGGTGGCCTTTTGTTCGGTGTTCTCAAGATCTTCAACGTCGACAATCAGCCAGTGCTCGTCGTTCCCGAGTACAGCACGCCGCCGCCCACCAAGACCACTCCAATTTATCTACCACCGACGAGATGCATCCCAGGCCCTTCCAGCAGCCCCAGCGAGTTCCCCGACACTGCGCTCCTCGGGCTTATCGCCACGGTCATCATCGGTTTCGTTTACATCGTTTGCACAAGATTTGACGCTTCTCCTCCCGAAACACGCCCTCCTCCTCCACCCAAACCCAAGAAATTGAGGCCAACATCATCCTCTTCCACCAGAGATCCGTGGTCGCAGGTCATATGGGCGTATCTTGTCATAATCGTCTTTGGAACGCCCATTGCATATCACCTCTACTTCGACAAACCCCGACTCGTCGGTCATATGGGCACACAAATGATGCTCATGGTGGAGAAGGCTTTCCTCAAGGCATGGGATAGCGTCGAGTCCCTTTTCAGTGTCAACATCGTTCCGCATTGGCGGCAATATCTCAAGATCGGGTTTCACGCCTTCACTGGCCATTCGCTGGGTCTCCTCCCCTTCTTCATCTACCGCCGATGCTACGGTCCTGTCGTGCGCATTTTACAGACCCCTGCACCTACGTGGTTCTCTCTCCCTTGGATCGTACCCGTGGCTCTTTTCGCCTCCACCTCCAAGCTCAGCTGGATTCTTTGGTTCACATACTGCTCTATGGTCAACAAGCACCCGAGCCTGCAAGCGATGCACGACTGGCTACTCCGCCTGCCGTCTGCCATATGTTCACTGATCGGTACAACGCATTCCTTGGATATATGGGTAAGTTCCATTCCTAAATGCGTTCATCCGTCGTCTGACGACAAGCATAGATGATCTTCGGACCGTTCAGTCTCAATATAGCCATGTTGGCCCTTCTCACCGTCGTGTTGACCATCCATGGCATTCCCTGGGCCCTCAGGACGATACATCGGCACCAACATTTCATCCGTTATATCTTACGTCTGGAAACGATTATGGTCGCGCTTATGACTTGTTTCTGGGGCATCTACCTGCCAGTTCTCATGTTCTGGTTCCAATATAGACACTGGCCTACGGAATCTCGGCGTCTTTGGCAATCGATCTATTGTCCGGAGGCTCGCGCAGAGACGAAACGGATGCTTCGAGCGCTTTTGGAGAGTAACCTGCGTTTCAAGGAGGAAAGGATTCGGGAGTTTTCCACGCACGGACGTGAGCTGCGTCACTTACGTCTGGAAACGATTATGGTCGCGCTTATGACTTGTTTCTGGGGCATCTACCTGCCAGTTCTCATGTTCTGGTTCCAATATAGACACTGGCCTACGGAATCTCGGCGTCTTTGGCAATCGATCTATTGTCCGGAGGCTCGCGCAGAGACGAAACGGATGCTTCGAGCGCTTTTGGAGAGTAACCTGCGTTTCAAGGAGGAAAGGATTCGGGAGTTTTCCACGCACGGACGTGAGCTGCGTCATGAATTATGGGAAGCAATCGGGGTCTGTATGGAGACATGGAGGACGTTACATCTTATTCAGAAACTGGTGAGTCGATACCCTGATTCCCCTCGTTCATTTCTGACCACCATGCAGCTCATTGTCATACCCATTGCGATTTTGTACGGCCACTTTTATCTCGTGCGTAACATCCAACCATGTTCATCCTCTTCCTTATCTCTACGTTAGATGCCTGCAATTCGTAGTCGGTGGTACAGCTGGCGTTTCCGGCGTCGAGGCCGAATTTGAGCTTCCAGTCTCGATGGTATGTTTTTTGTTCTTTCATGCTTCTTTCATATTGAACTCCCGTTTAGACATATACCCTTTTTCTCTCTCTCTTCGCCTTTTAACAACAATACTCAGTTGAGAATCGGTTGGCGGCAGTATCGGGGCGACCAGTAGAAGTGCTCAACGCAACGACAAGTTCGAGACACTGCGAGAGAGGAACCTGCATCCAGAGGGACAAGAACGAGACTATCGGTGCGGCCATGAAGATCGTCGGGGACGCCCAACTATTTTCGCCACCAGCAAGTCTCTTACCTCCAATTTTTGGTCCTAAAGCAGTGTTTTTGTTCTTTTGTCGTGTGGGTTTCTTTTCACGTTCGTATGGTTAGTTGCTGATATTTTCGTCAGTACGAGCCGCGCTTGGGTCGTCCTGTTCCGTCCGTCTCCCGACCGCCGAGTTTTATACCCGCAGCTTCGTTTAGCTTGCACCGAATTAGTCTAGAAACTGTACATGAACGAGATTTTTATCTGCTTCAGAATACTTAGCTCTTGTGAACATCTGAGCATCACGACACTGGCATCGCTCTTGATCTCGGCGTCCATCATCTGACAGAAGCGGATGTCGAGGAAAGGCTGGAAAGCGCAGTACCGGCTTCCGCCCAGCTCTCCTCGTCGTTCGACGACCTCCTGGGCAACCCTTTTGCTTACCGGAATCCTATCGGCTGTTTTGGCCCTGTTCGCTCAAGAACATTTTATTCGTCAGCGACCACCGGCCCCCTCTCTTTCACCAACATGCCACCCACCATTACCCAACATCTTCGCTCAAACGCCAATCCACAGAGGCTTTCCCGGCATAAATAAAGCCCTCCAAGACATCGACGCCGTCGTAAACCGGACTTTTTTCGCTGGGGGCATCGACGGATTGGCTGTGGCAGTCGTCACGGGTGAAGGCGCCATCTACGAAGCTACGATGGGTCCACTTAGAGCCAACGAGACGACGCCCGAATCTCGTGGAGCTATTGACAGACATAGCATCTTTCGTATTGCGTCTGGGTCGAAACTATTCGCAACTCTCGAGACTCTGGTGCTCAGGGAGAGAGGAGCTTTGCAATTGTAAGAGTCCAAAAGCAGTGGCTACTCTCTGCTCATTCTCGTTCTATAGAGATGACCCCGTGGACAAGTTCTTCCCGAATTTTTTGTATGCGCCGGGCGGTTGGATAGACGGAGACGAAACGCCGGCGACCTCTGGTCAGATAACCTTGCGACAACTGGCGAGCCATATGTCTGGTCTCACACGCGAGTTCCCGCGTGGAGATATGAAGAATTGGCCCTACTCTCTAGAAGGAACGGGCCCACCCCCAATCAACGGCCGTCCCTTTCCCACCACGGAGGAAGTTATCAGCGGCCTCAAGAACTACCCATTGACAGTTCCGACGTATTCGTATCCTATTTATTCTAACGTTGGGATGGCGCTACTTGGGCAGGTCGCTGTGGCGGCCAACGCAGCGTTTGAAGCGTCCCGAGATTCGCCTGGGACGTGGGCTCAGCTTGCACGACGTGATATATTTGGTCCGCTGGGCATGAACGGTAGTAATTTTGTCGTTACTTCAAGCAACAAGGCGCATGTCGCAGTGGCATCCAAGAACAGTGACGAAGTGGTGAATACTTTCCGATGGTTCCCTGTTCAATTGCTCATGGTTTCTGAAGGACTTGGATTTCCTGGATGCCATGTCGTGCTCCGGAGGTCAAATGAGTTCCCTGTCGGACTACATCAAAGTCATGCAGACGATTCTCGACCCAACGCGTCCAGAAAGTCTCCTGCCTCCCCATGTCATACGGGAGTGGCTGCGGCCAATTCATGGCTAGATGGACGACACAACCGAGGTTGGGATGCTTTGGGAGATCGAGAAGATCAGAGACTCGTACAGCCGTCCGGTCAGGATATTCCAAAAATGTGAGTGACTGATGAGCGCATTTGCAACTCACTCACATTCGACAGTGGGCGTTCTCGGTGCATCTCGCAGCGTGTTTGCAGTCAACCAGGAAATGTCTTACGGTGTTGCCATTCTCATGACTGGCACTTCGTCTGCGGTCGGGGATTTGGCTCTCGATATCTTTCGGCGACTGCAGCCCACCTTGGATCAGTTGTTGGCGTCCAGCGCGACTCGATTGTATTCCGGTGGCTGGATCTCAGACGACTCGGAAATAATCATCGTCGTCAAGGAGGGCTCTTTGTGGGTCACAAAACTCCAACTGAAGGGATCAGACGTTCTGCGTCTCATTCAGGATAACGACAAACCCGAACCCATAACTGTGTGGTCTACAGGCAGGCGTCATGAATTCCGGTGAGCATCGTCAACTGTTCAATTTCTTCTTTTACACCTTTCAGAATGGCGTTCACCGGGGCTTCTCGCGTCTGCATGCGTTCTTGGGCCACAATTGACGACGGGTTCGCTCGTGGATATCCTACTGATTTGATTTATTTTACAGATAAAGTCGACGGCATGAAACTACATGTGCCGTCGGTCAACGTTGTCTTCGCCCGGAAATGATGAACAGGCTGGTTTCGGTGTGCTTGTTTCGATTTAGAGGTTCTTTGGATGTCGATTCTCGGTGGAGACGGGGATGAATGCCCGAAGGTCAAGACGGAGTGATGGGTTTCGGAGCTCCTAAACGGAACGCCTACGGCAAAAACGAGTCATAAATATTCTGGTCGACTCCTTGATCTGCAACATCCATGTCCTATCCAACCTACCCTCCCGACGCGTTCGCGCAAACGACGCTGAACAGGCAGGACGCGGCGGCTTATCTGGACCGCATCAACTTGCCTGCGTTGCTCCTGGACTCTCCACCCTCGCTCGAGCTGCTCTCGACCGTTTTCCTGGCACATCTTGAGCAAATCCCAAAAGATACCAGTCCGCTGCATGTCCCAGAGTCGCAGTGGAGTGGCCCCTCAACGCCAGTGAAGCTCGGCAGTGCATTGGCCGATGGCATGCCACTCGGCTCACGCGCCTTTGACCGTATCGTGCATGAGCACAAGGGCGCGTACTGCTTCGCCATTAACGCGACGTTCGCTGGGCTCCTTAGGACCTTTGGATTTACGGTCTCGGAACTTGGGGCCCGCGCGTGTCGTTCGCTTGGGAATGATCCATTGACACATGCTGATGGGTGGTACTGGGGAACTCTGACGCACGAGGTTCTGGTGGCGGGTTGGGAGGGAAGTGCGGACAGGTACTTGGTGGATGCTGCATGGGGACCATGGAACCTCGCATTGCCGTCAGTCGTCTTCATCTGCCTCTTTTATTTGTCTCAAATTTCTCAGGATCAAGCTCACGACCGATCCGGCAGGCGAGACCATATTGGGGCTCAACGAGTTTGAGGCTTACCGCTTGGTTTTTGAGGAGCTGCCCGTCTCCCCGAACAGAGTGAAGCCACTGGACGTCATTCCCGGATACACCCTCTATCGACGCATCGCGCCCGTTGGCACACCTCATACTTTGCCGATAACACCCAACTCCCCCGGCTATTGGTCCCCCATTTTCCACTTCCACCTCAGCTCCCTCGGTCTCTCCGATTTCATGCTCTTGAACCATTTTTCTGCGACGCATGGCCTTGCGACGTTCACTCCCTTCTGGCTCGTCACGCGTCTCATACCAGGTGGAAAGGGCGCCCGACGGTCGATGATGTACGCCGAGAAGGCAGGCGACGAGGCCAGGCGTGCAAAGGTTTATACCACTGGCGGTCCGGAGGCTCAGGGAAGTGACGAGGGGCGCGACGTCGAGTGGGTCGATATGGAGACCGGCCCGCTCAAGGAATATCTTTCGCGGGAGCTGGGATACAAGTTTTAGAAGGCTAGAGTCTCGCGTGGACCTAAAATTGAAAAATAGCTCGCCGATTCTGGCCCTGTACTAGCCATCGACCACGCCATCGAACGCAGCTCATCTCGATTGTCGGTCTCCGTGGGCGGAGATCTTGCTCTCCGTCTTACTTGGTGGCTTTGTGGCGCCGTTAATCCTGTCTTGGACGTTCAAGTTCGCGGACTTTCTACCACTCGACCCCTTTCCGCTTTGGGGATCGTTCGCGGAGTATGAAAAAACTTCCAAGCGTCCTAATGCAGTGATTACTTGTTTGAACCGTCCTTCTTACAGAGTTTCAACTTCAAGACTTGTATCTCCGCTCGATGCTTACAGTATTATGACCCGCCACCGCTACTTGGCTGTAGCCAATCTCCATCCCAACACATTCCTCCTAGAGCCATCCGAGACCAGGCACGCGAAGATTTAGCTTACTCGAGGACCTTTCTGCGACACGCCACACGTCAATGACCTTCACTTCGGAGGTCTCGCCCGCCGCCGTGCGCAACCAGCTTAATAATAACCGCCACCGTCATCCGTGGCGTTCTCTCGGGGATTCCCTTACGGCCTTCGCGGGAAGTGAACACTGACTGAACGATGACGAGCATTTACTCCCGAATAAACTTGTGCGAATCTAGGGTTCAAAGCAACTGCTCTGCTGAATCAAGTACTTATGCCGCCTTCATCGTCGGGGACCTAGCTTGATGTCGGCACGCGCCGCCCTCTTGTAACAGGCCATTCCTCAGAATTGAATGCCGGAGCAATTGCAACTCCTCATGGCGTGTTTCAACACTCGCAATAATGTCTCAACTCGCGGCGTCGTAAACAGTATGCACCCATATGTGGGGCCCTCCCGCGATGACAGGATTGCACCCTCTTAGGACCCAGCAGTCGATCCCCGGTGGGTGGCTAGACCTCCGCCAAGCTGACCGTTGTACATTATCTCCGTTCAAACATCAAGTCGGCTGGGGAGGCATCTCGGGGGCAATCATTCACTGCTGGTTGTTCATGACAGGTACACAGGTGGATTTTCCAGGGTGAGTGTCGTTTGAACCATTTTTACTTGCAAGTTCACAATGCTTGGCCTTGACCGGACTCGGCACGCCGACTTCAAGGGTATCCCAGGTATCAGCGCAACTCCGTCTCCAAAAAAGACCCCCAAAGACAATCTAACCATTTCCAGCAAATAACCTTGCCTGAACACCGAATGCATATATGTATAGTTCCCGCGAAGGGTACGGTCCGATGGCCCTCCTACCGGGCGGGATCGCTTGTGGGCGCGCCAATTTTAATTCAGTCTGGGGGCCAATTTACCGGATTTTGTCTCCCGCGATGCGCCGCCTCCATGGGTTGATGCCAACCAACTTGCATAGGGTCCGGGACCCTGGCTCTAGATCTAAATTTCAGATTACTCAATTTCGGGTGGGTTTCAATCGAAAATACGTCGAATGTGGCTGAAATGAAAGTCTCTACGCTTCAAAGTGGCACTTCAAGGGCATTCTTCGCTGGAAGGCGGCCCATCCTCGACCAGAGTCTAACAAGGAAGAATTCCGGAACAGAAAAACGTTCCCGGCACGTGAATCTGATCAGATTGAGTTGGCCGCCAGCGCCACATTTCCTTGCAGAAATAGAAGGTTGAAAGTTGAACACGAACACGAACCCATCGGATGCGGTACATACTTGGCTCGACCTGATCGGTTTCTCGGAATTGCCTTTGGAGTTCTTCAGGTCTCAGAGTCCCAAATTCAATCTGGTTGAAATCACGGAATTTGAACTTTGGTCTTGTTTGCCCATGATGTCATCATTTCAACACGAGGAGGTCTACCAAAGGACCATCCCTTCGAATTGCGAAAGACAAGACTCGAGAAACTAGATCCAATTTCACCACGTAACCTTCCAGGAACAGCATATCAAAAAGTTCTACCCGCCAACGCAACTAACTCCATATCTAGAAAGGGATACCCTCCATCCCCCGATGAAGGACCGCGTCCACCACAAAACCAGCCAACACAATCTGCCCAACCAACGGCGTACCCAAAAACATGGCCTTGCAAGTCTCCGGCGAATCAATGTTCGTCTTGGCCAGCCCACTTAACAAAACGATCCCAGCGCCCAGTACCCCAATTTGGAACGCCCACCCATGCCCATTGAGCGCCCCGCCGTACGAAAGAAGTCCGAGGAACCCTATCCCTGTACCTGTACATATTTTAATCGTGTGTTTACCGCAAAGTCGGGCGGGGGACCGAAGCCCGATGCGGATGTCGTCTGCGTGGTCTTGATGCTGGTAAATCGTCTCGTAGGTGATGGTCCAGAGACATGCGCCGATGTAGATTGGGGTGAGGATTTTGAAGGGGATGGGTGAGATGCTGAGGTCGCTCCAGCCCATGAAGATGCCGATTTTGAACATCAAGCCCTGTACATAGAAGCTGGGTGAATTATATGTGGACCAGTCGGGGATGGTTTACCAGAGGGATGGGCGCCAGGTTTGTCCATCGCTGTAAGGTTTCGGTTAATCTTGCGGACGCGGCGTGAAGGACTGAAAACCTTACCTTGCAGGTTGGATAAATCACATAGAGAGGCCAAACGGGCATCGAGACGTATAGTCTGGCATCTGTCATGAGCTTCCCTCCGGCACCAGACAAAGCACTCACGCGGCCTTGCTGAGAGTACGTGACGCTAGGTACACGCCCAGGAGGACCTGTATCCCAAAAAACATCCACGCGCGGGCGAGGGATATAGCGCCTCGCGGCAAGGCTCGCTCTCTGGTCCGCATCACAAGCGCATCGATGTCGTGGTCGAGTATGTCGTCGATGGTCATGATCTAAGTTCAAAGTGTGTCAAGTATGTACTGTTGTGGGGAATGTATGGTTCCTTACGAGGGACTTAATACCGAAACAGAGCGGGACGTAGACGAGGGCACGCATGAGTGCGTCCGTGGCGCGGATTTCCGGTTGGGCGTGGTAGACCATTGCGATAGACCAAGCTGTGGGCAGCCAGACGACCCAGAAGCCTATATTGTTGTGAAGTCTACATAGCTCCCAGCAAGCTTGGATCTCCTGGCGAGTCGGCGGTGCGAATAAATCGGTACGTTTTTCGACGAGATTCATAGGGAGGAAAAGTATGGATTTCGTTTGCCTGTGTCCGTCCTTTTAACCCCAAGTTATATTCTTTCAACCCTCATACCCAGTTACTTGCCCGTACCTGTGTTGAGGTTCAAGAATGCCCGAAATGTTCAACTTCCCATGGAGAATGTGGTAATCCGACGGCAGTGGGGGGTGATTTTGTTTTAATTCTGCTATCTCCATCGACTGTGCCCCCACCGAACCACCGCCGATCTCAAAAGTCAAGAGTCTGGATCTGCAATTGTAGAAAATTACTTTGGAGCCCTGAACCTCTAAATAACCGATCCACTTTGGATGCAATAGGAAGTAGCAGATGCGAAGAAGTGGTCTGGAACCCACACTGCTATCAAGTCCTGTTTCGAAAACATAACGAGAGGGTGCAAACATAGATCTTGAGTCTTGCCCAGCTTTGTTCTTGCGGTCGGCCATAGCCCGCCCGGATCGCGATTCCCCTATAGATGGTCAGAGTCTCATTCCACTCGCGAGATAAAAGGGAGACGCACAAAGAATGTGGCTACTTACAACATGGCCGTCCTCAGAATTTTCTGTATCATCGCAACGACTCTCGGTTTGCACGTCGCATCCACGTCCCCGACTCCACCTTTGAGCGCAGCAGAACGCACAATCGCACCAACCAATGTTGAATTTTTGCTCGTCTCTCCAACGTTCCGCCAAGCTCCCAAGGTTTCTTCTTTGTCTTCTTCTTGCATGCACGGTCAAGTGAACGCGCATAGATCATCTACTGGTTCTCCGCACTCGCAGAAATCACGACAATCCTCGCCCAACTGCACCCCCACTCCTCTTCAGCCCAACTCGCCCTCTTAGCCCTCACACCAACCGGCCGCTGCCCCACCCCACGACTAACCCTCCCCTTGGCCCTCGGCGCCCTCTTCGCAGCCAGCGGCGCATTCCTCCGATTCCGCTGCTACCGCGCCCTGGGTCGGCATTTCACCTTTGAAACAGGCATCATCATCAATGCCCACGAACTAGTCACCCGTGGCCCATACAGCGTCGTCCGCCACCCAGGTTACACAGGCGCCGTCCTCGCATACATGGGTCTCGTCTGCTGCTATGGCGCACCGGGCTCGTGGTTCCTCGAGTGCGTGGCAAAAGGAAGTGTAGCCGGCGCGTTGTTTTGTGCTGCATGGGGCGGTGCGATGACGCTCGTCGTAGGCGGGCTCATTGCCAGGATCGATAAAGAAGATGCTGGGTTGCGGAGCGTGTTTGGAGAGGAGTGGGATGAATATGCAGAGAGAGTGCCGTATGCTTTGATTCCGGGCATCGTTTAGTTAGTTACACACCTTGAGATTATTTGTAAACACGGATTTCGCATAATTGAGGACGTTACCCAGTTCATTATACCCCTGGCGTACATGGAAAAATCATAAACCTCAAAGCCTGCTCCTTACTCCCCGAGCATTCATCACCAGCGCATCATACACGGCTCTCCCCACTTGGTCTGGTGCCTCCTGTATCGTCTGAAATCGGTCAGAACACATATTGGAGGGATAGTCGCAAAACACACCTGATGTCCCGCACCCTTGATCACCGTCCTCGAAGCATATGGCGCCGCCTCCACGATAGCCGCGTGCACGTCCTTTGGTCTACAAAGCAGAATTAGATTTGAAGTAGGGTCCAAAAAAAAACCAACATACAGGACGTCAGCGATTTCACCGAGGATGAGATGGACCGGGTACGTGCGAGCCAGGCTCGCGAGGTTCTCAAGCGGCTTGGTAGCGCCATTGGGATCGCGGTACATGGTCGCTTCTTGATCCCGGGTGCACGCCAGAGTCACGCCGTGATACGCACCCTCCTTGAATTGCGCACCAGCTACAAAATTTCTTGAACAGGACGTTCAAAAATGGGTTTGAAGACACGAGGACATACGATGCTCCACGATGCCGTATTCCTAACCAAAAAAAAAGAATAAGTCGGTGACAGACTGTGAGAAGTGGGCGGGATTCATGGGGCGTACGATGTATATTTGGAGAACACGGGGATCCCACCTCTTCCTGCTTTCTCGGTCTCGTGAAGCCGCTAATGCCTGCTGGCGGTCGGGCCACACGTCACGCCGTTCATAAGCCCCTTTGACGAGGATTTTGCGCAGGCTGCTGAGGCGGTGTGCGCCCATGGGGCTGATGAGGGGCTCGATGAGCACGAGGGATTGGAATGGGAAAACTGGCTGGATTCCTTGTAGAATCGTTCTATAGCAAGAATGAATGGATGGGAGGAAGAAGAATGCAGCAGACGCACATGGAGCAACCACCCAAACTCTGTCCCACTCCCACCAGATTCCGCGTCCTAAAGTCGACGCCGCCTTGCTCAGGACCGATGGAAAGGAATCGATGGGCTGCTTGTGCATATCGCTCGCAGGAAACTAAGGGAAATGAGATGAGTTAGATAGCAGCTATGTATGTAGTGAGTGTGGGCACGCACAGCTGAGGTAGTATTCCGGCTGCAGCAGCGCCCGCGTATTGAGCGCAGCCGAGGCACCGTGATTGGGACAATCCAAGCACCAGGCTTCCCGTATCTTGACGGGACTGCCTGCAGTCGACGCAAGCGAAAAGAGGGCCCTGACGCTGATTAGGACGTGGACAAGGATAGAAAGTGAAATCGCACTCTAGCGGAGGAATCCACGTCTCCTTCATGAAACTCGTGGCGTGGAGGAATAGCAGGGTCAGGCCGTCGTCGTCGTCATTGCTTTCAGAGCCCGACAGCCAGTATCGCTTGGCTGTTAGATAGAAGGGGTAGCCTCCTCCGGGGGCGTAGGTGAAGGATTGCTCGTTGAGCGGATGCATACAGAGGCGGTGGGAGGTGAGAGCCACAGCATACCAGCAGTCGGGCTATTTGAAGGCCACGAAGCAAAGCCGCGGGTTCTTTTAATTTGCTTACGAGAGATCGGCAAAGGTGGCTACAAAATTGGCCAGAAAAATGGCAACGCAACTCCGAGGCTGAGAAAATCATTTATCGAGGCGTATATACTCGAGAAAACGGAGAAAATAGAGAAAAGAAATATCGAAATAAAGTTCGACGGTCGGTGAAATCATGTCGGGACGGATAGCGAACATGGAACAAATACGTTGTTGTAGGCGTTCAGAAAGGCCCGAGTTAAGGCGCTGCCGGAGATACTGAAACCGGTTCAGGAACAGCTGCCAATAGCTTGGTTCGTACTTGAAACCAGTAGGGCCAGGCCGCGGTCGGGTCTAGAAACGAAGGATTAATGGCACTCGCAGACTCCGTCTGGGAAACTGCATGGGGGATTAAGATGCTGGAAGATGGGAGAGTTTCCCAGCCAAGATCTTTGTCTGCAATGGGCGCTGGGCTATGTCAAGGCAGTGAACCTGGACGGCGGTGTATAGCACTGTGAATACGTCAGAGAAGCACGGAAGCTAAATAATAATCCAGGGTGCGACGGAGAGTGATGCATTTGGTGGTTTGGTTTGGGGCACCCGGTATGGTCGCCATAAACTCGTTTTGTTAGCACAGGGAATCAACTTCGGAGCGCCCAGTCTACTTGGGAGAATACACCTCCCATCCCACTTCCTTCAACTTCTCCACCTTACCAAGCACCTCGCCTTCGAGGTCTTTCAAGTACTCATCCATCGCATCGACGAGGCGTAGAGTCCCCGCTGCAAGAATACGCACCGCCAGCAGCCCCGCATTCGTCCCATTGTTAATCGCAACGGTGGCAACTGGAATCCCGCGCTTCCCAAAAAGAATCAGAAAAGAGAAATACGTGCAAAATATGAATGAACATACGGGCATCTGGACAATACTATGCAGCGAATCCACACCATCGAGGGTGCTGCCCTTGACGGGAACGCCTATAACAGGCAACGCCGTCATCGCAGCGACCATGCCAGGTAAATGCGCTGCCCCGCCTGCACCAGCAATGATAGTGCGCAGCCCACGGGCCGATGCCGAACGCGCGTACTCGACAAGTCTGTCGGGTGTGCGGTGAGCCGAGACAATCGTCAGCTCGTACGGGATCCCGAAGCGATCAAGAATGCGGGCCGCCGGAAGCATCACAGGGAGATCCGAGTCTGAGCCCATGATGACACCAACGAGAGGGTGGGCGTTGGAAAACCCGGATCCAGGGGCGGGCGCAGCGGGAGCATACAGGTCTGTTTCCTCTATCGGGCTCGAAGGAAGCGCGGCGAGGAGAATTCGGAGGCGAGTGCGCAGCTCGGCATCCGAATCGGCGACAACGGTGATGTGGCCCATCTTGCGGCCCTTGCGGCATTCCGATTTGCCGTACAGGTGGACGCTCGCGCCGGGAACGCTGAGTGCGACGGAAGTAAGGGCTTTAATTTCGTCCATGGAAGATGATAGGCCGATGATGTTGAGCATGGCGCAAGAGGGAACCTTGAGAGCGGTGGAGCCAAGGGGGAGCGATAAAATTGCTCGCAGGTGGTTCTCGTACTGCGATGTTTCGCACGCTTCGATGGTGTAGTGGCCCGAATTGTGTGGCCGAGGCGCAATTTCGTTGATGAAAAGGCCACCTAGACGTCGTTGAGAAACATGAAATATGTAAACAAAACATTTACCATCTTCCATGAGGAACATCTCGACACCAAAGACGCCAGCTCCATCAAAGGTCTTGATAGCATCCGCAGCCATGGTCTGAGCCCGATGAGAGAGAGTCGCATCCCGTGTCCGTAACGGCGCAAAAACCAAATGGCAGATATTCTCCTTGTGAATCGTCTCCACCGCTGGATACGCCCTGACCTCGCCACTCGTGCTACGCACAACCATAACGGCGATTTCCTGAGCGAACGGAACCCACTTTTCGGCATAGAGAGGCCGATTGCCGAGCGCCGCGAGAGCTTCCGCCGCCTGTGAGAGGTCCCGCAAGACGAAATTGCCGCGCCCGTCGTATGCCAATGTTCGGCTTTTGATCATGAGAGGAAGCCCCAATTTATCCGCTGCAGCATGTATTGACTCGACTGTCGAGTCGACGGCGAGGAAATCAGAGACGGAACATCCCTTGGCTTGAAGATGTCGTTTTTGATTTAGCTTGTCCTGGATAAGCTTGATCGTGCTCGGGTGGGGCTGAATCTCGCATTGGGCTTGAGACAGGGCATCTGCGTCGACGTGCTCGATCTCGACGGTCAGGACGTCCACCTTTGCCGCCAGTTCGCGAATTTTCGTGGGATCCGTGAACGAACCGTCAATGTGGGAAAACTGGGGTGAGATGGGCGCTAGAACTTGCTTTGCTGGGCCGTGCTCTCCGACGTCGAGAATGACCGTTTTTATGTTGAGCAGAGAGGCGGATGCCGCGAGCATCCGGCCGAGCTGACCACCCCCTGAAAATCTCAAGATCAAGGGCGAGATCGGGGACAGAAAGCTAGGGAAAGTGTTTGAGCACACTTCTGCAGGAATTTCCGTCGGTTTACACACCTTACCGAGGATTCCAACCGCTTTATCGGTCATTTTAAGACGGGAGAAGCAAAGTGATGGAAAATAACAAGTCACAACAACTCTTTGACATATGCCTCCATCTGCTGCTCCGCGAAAGCGGACGAGAAAACGCAAGAGACGCGCGCTCTCTGTCTCATCGTCCTCTTCCTCGTCCTCCTCCGACTCGGAGACAGAAGTGGCACCGAAAAAGGCACCGGCACCACCTCCAGTGCCTGCAGCGCCCTCCTCATCCTCAGAGTCCTCTTCTTCGTCCGAGTCGGACTCGGACTCGGATTCATCAGACTCTGACAAGGAGCCCTCGCCAACAAAACCGACTCCAGCTGCTGCTGCTGCTGCTGCTGCTGCACCCCCGCCCCCGCGTCGTAACTCTCCCTCACCACCACCACCCTCAGCGGAACTACCGACGTTCCTGCCCCCACGAGATGCACCCACGCGCGAGGACGCCGAGGAAGCGATGAAAGCTCGGTTCAAAAAGTTTTGGATGGCATCCGTTGCTGATGGATTCAAGGACGATTTGGAGGAAATTCGGGTCAAGGTGCGCCGCGTTCTTTTAGGCTCAAAGCCATTCTGACAACTCCCATGCGCTACAGGAGCCTAATCTCGGGGCTTCTCGTCTGGCGCTTTTGATCGACTCGCTCGCCTCTGGTGCTGAAGTATTCACATCTACGGCCCAGGGGAGCCATGGGGTCAACGAGATGGAGGTCGTCTTGGAGTAAAAAAGTATGTAGGATAATATAATGTGTTTTTGACCTTTGTCCCAGTTCGATTTGAACGGTAAACTTGCCTCCCTAGTCGGACATTAATCCTCGCTCGCGCGCAATCAACGATACTCGGGAGCGAGCGAACTTTTCCTCTTAAAAACCAGCCAGAGCCCACCTTTGCCCTCTAGATCTGGTCCCACAATGGTGAACACCGCCGATTTTCACGAAACCGACATGATGATTCTCGTCGCCATGCTCTGGTTCCTCTACTGCCTCGTCGTCCTGCTCATCTTTTGGACAGTCAGGTTTGGCATGGGGGCTTTACGGCGGTACCTCTATTCCACTCCCCTCTGTGGACCCAATTCCAGGGAGAATAGTACGGATTGCGCGACTCTCGCTGCACGGTACGGCGCGGTGTTCCAGGTCCCGACAGGGACGTTTACACACAACATCGTGCTTTGCGACCCAGCCGCTATTGCGCATTTTTATGCGAACGCTCCGGGCATTTATCGCACGCCGGAGCATTTACGCCGGACTACTAAAACCCTCGTACGTAGACAGATCATCTGCAGGCCTCTTCTTCATTTCTTCAGGTCGGCCGCGGGTTGGCGTGGGCGGAAGGAGAACGGCACCGAAGGTTTCTCTTTTATTCCACTCGATATCTTCTCCTCCTTATTGTTTTCCTTGAAGCCACCGTCAAGCGCTGGCTCCGCTTTTCACACAAGCCTCCATCGAGCAGAATTTCGTGCCCGTCTTTTTCGAAATGGCTCAAAAGGTTCGATACAACCAGCTAAAAAAGCATAAAAACTAACTTGACCACAGATGCACAGTTCGTGGAGGCAAGACCTCCGGACACGACCTCGAGGAATGATAGTCGATATCAAGCACTGGTATGTATGTTCCAAAGCGTCGTTCAACGAGTTTAACCTGAATTATGACCAGGATGAACTGCGTCGTGTAAGTCATCCAATCCATTTTATGATACGATTTGTCCTCAACACACTACAGCCTCGACAGCCTCGGCGTCGCCGGCTTCGCTCACGACTTTGATTCCCTCAAAGGCGACTACTGCATCGTCACCGCAGCATTCCACGCCCTCCGCGCTCCCAAAACTTCTTCTTCGCTTTCCAACACCATCTTCCGCCTGGCGTCGTCCTACGCCCCGAGTCTACTTTTTTCCCTCCCGACGGCGAAGAACCGCGTTATCCAGGATTTTCGGGGATTGATGAGTCGTCTAGCGGGGGATGTCCTTGAACGGAGTACTATCAAGGACGGTCTGCCGGATACGTCGTTTTTGGGGTTGTTGAGTACGTGTCTATCTGTTTGTTTGAATTGCTGAGGAGTTGAATTGACTTGTAGTTAAATCTTTGGCTGAAAACCCTGCGGGCGAGTTCCGGTTGTCCCACGAGGAGGTCTTGGCACAGGTGTGAATCTTTTCCCGTGTTTATTGCTCAATTTCAACTTTTTTTCAGATGGTGAGCATTCCCGGCTTTGGAGTCGAAACCGATAATGACAATACCAGAATACTTTGTTGTTTTCTGGTCTGTTCGACTACCCTAATTCTGTGGCTGTACATTAACTCCATCATATAGCCCTTGGTACTACCGCAGGTGAGTTTGTTTAGCGGCTCTTGATAAGTGACTTCATTCTCGTTAGCCTCTCTTTGTGTTCGTACCGCTATTCTTGACTCTCAACTTTTGCTGATTCTTTAACAGTGGACCCTAGTCGAACTGGCCAGAAATCCAATTTGCCAAGACACATTGCGTACCGAGCTTCGTCAAGCCGGTGCCCTATCAACCTACTGCAAAATCTCGAAACTCCCTTACCTGCACGCCGTCGTCTACGAGACTCTACGGCTCCACCCACCGGTAGAAGATACCACACGTGTCGTACGTTTCCCTCATTCTGAATATGAATGAAAATCCGACCTAACGCACTCTAGGCAAGCGCAGACGACGTCATCCCCCTCAGCGCCCCCATCTCCTCCAAACTAGGCGAAACCGTATCAAGTATCAGGATCGCCAAGAGCTGCACACTCACTGTACCCATCCAATACGTCAACACGTCCGAAGCGTTCTGGGGCCCGGGAGCCTTGAAATTCGATCCGGGGAGATGGTGGCAGTGGCAGGATAAGAGCAATGCTGATTTCCCGGGGAACAGGCATCTGGCGTTTGGAGATGGCGCTAGGGGGTGTATTGGAGCTGACTTTGCGTTCGCTTTGATCAAGGTGGGTGCACAGTTTTACCATGACGGAGAGTGAGCGAGTGGGTGTTGACGGTATTTGACATAGGTCGTGCTGGCAGTCACTGTTGCCGGGTTTGAAATCTCGCTGCCGGGAGGGCCGGAGACGGTGATTGCGCCGGTTCAAGGGTGTGTTCCGTTTCCTGGGATAAGCTCAGAGATGTTGGTGGTCGTACGAAAGCTGTAACTACGAGCATGTACAATTGGAAATACACGTGCTATACATGGCCGTCGGTATGCACAGAACAGGCGTGCCCTCCACTTCCAGGAACTAGTTTTTACTGGAATGTCCCAAAGCGTGGCTCAGTACAGTGCGTATCACGTGAGCTCTGGTTGAAAACGAAAATGCGGCAATGTCAAGACAGTAGCTCCCCTCATACCCGTGGTGAAGGTAATGCGGGCACTCTCTTCACCGAATACATGAGCCTGCGAGCCAGAAATGTCGGAAAGGAACGCAAAAGACGCGCAAATCGGTACTTTTCTCAAGGTCAATCGGGAGGCTTCATTATGAGAACTTGGCATACTTATAAGCGGGGGCGATATTGACGTCAAGCAAGATCTCCGCCTACCGAGACCGACAATCGAGATCAGCTGCGTTCGATGGCCAGTACGGGGCCGGAATCGGTGAGCAATTTTGGAATTTTAACACGCGAGACTCTAGCCTTTCTAAAATTTGTATCCCAGCTCCCGCGAAAGGTACTCCTTGAGCGGGCCGGTCTCCATATCGACCCACTCGACGTCGCGCCCCTCGTCACTTCCCTGAGCCTCCGGACCGCCAGTAGTATATACCTTTGCGCGCCTGGCCTCGTCGCCTGCCTTCTCGGCGTACATCATCGACCGACGCGCGCCCTTGCCACCAGGTATGAGCCGCGTGACGAGCCAGAATGCGGTGAACGACGCAAGGTCATGTGTCGCGGAGAAATGGTGCAACATCATGAGATCGGAGAGACCGACAGAGCTGAGGTGGAAGTGGAAAGTGGGGGACCAATACCCAGGGGAGTTGGGTGTTATCGGCAAGGTATGAGATGTGCCGACGGGCGCGATGCGTCGATAGAGGGTGTATCCCGGAATGACGTCGAGTGGCTGCGCTCTGTTCGGGGAGATGGGCAACTCCTCAAGAACCAAACGATATGCCTCAAACTCGTTGAGACCTATTATGGTCTCGCCCGCCGGATCGGTCGTGAGCTTGATCCTAAGAAACTTGAGACAGAGAAGAGATACCGCAAATCAAGAAGACTGACGGCAATGCGAGGTTCCCTGGACCCCACGCAGCATCCACCAAGTACCTGTCCGCACTTCCCTCCCAACCCACAACCAGGACCTCGTGCGTCACAGTCCCCCAGTACCACCCATCAGCATGCGTCAACGGATCATTCCCGAGCGACCGACACGAGCGGCCTCCAAGTTCCGAGACCGTAAAGCCAAAGAACCTGAGGAGCCCACCAAACGTCGCGTTAATGGCGAAGCAGAACGCGCCCTTGTGTTCATGCACGATGCGGTCAAAGGCGCGTGAGCCGAGTGGCATGCCATCGGCCAATGCACTGCCGAGCTTCACCGGCGTCGAGGGGCCGCTCCAATGCGACTCTGGGACGTGAAGTGGACTGGTATCTTTTGGGATCTGTTCAAGATGTGCTAGGAAGACGGTCGAGAGCAGCTCGAGCGAGGGCGGAGAATCTAGGAGCGACGCGGGCAAGTTGATGCGGTCCAGATAAGCCGCCGCGTCCTGCCGGTTCAGTGTCGTTTGCGCAAACGCGTCGGGCGGGTAGGTTGGATAGGACATGGATGGTGCAGATCAAAGACCAGAATATTTTATATGACTCGATTGTTTGGCGTAGGCGTTCCGTTTAGGGGCTCCGGAGCGCCGATCACTCCGTGTTGACTTTCGGGCATAAGTACATCGACCGAAGAAAAACTTATTCAGCCCGTCTCCACCGAGAAAACTAAGGAGAATCGAGATACAAAGAAGCTCTTCATCGAACACGAGCACTGGAACTGTTGTTCAAGTATTATTTCCGGGCGAAGACAAGGTTGACCGACGGCATATGTAGTTTCATGCCGTCGACTTTATCTGTAAAATAAATCAAATCAGTGGCTGACTTTCCATAAGGAAATTTTTAGTTTTCATGCATTTTTCGCGGTGCCAGCGCCGCCGTCACACTGAGTTTCACCTCGTTTAATGTTGAAATCTATTCGGACTTGTTTCCATAAGCCAAAAGAAATGCCACCGGTAACATGTAGTGTTTTTCCATCCTGATCCTTTGCTACACGACGCTGAAGGCATTACCGACGCGCCTCTGGCCTCGGCATCGAGACATTGTTGACCCGAACCCTCGGCAGTGTTGCATTGGCGAGATCGACGCGTCTTTAACGCGTTTTTGACATGTTGCGAGATCGTGAACGCACTCGGAGGCTCTGCCGGTGACTACTTTGCATCAGTCATCAACTCGAGCCGCTAAATCGAGAGCTAACTGCGCTTGTCGCCTCGATTCGGCATGCATTGATTGTATCATTTACCTGATGGAATGTCGAGATCTGCTAAACGCCGGTCATTCTGACAGTTTATTGAAGAAATCAAATCTGCAGAGGGGGGGGGGGGGGGGGGTACCCCTCTGCAGATTCATTCAGATTTAAGGTTTGTAGAGGGCTCAGAGCTGCGTATAAAAGAAATTTTAGCTCCGGGGTCCTGACAGGTGTCGCCGGCAGCTCGGCAAAGTGACGAAAAATCGTTGAAAACATTTGATTTCCCTTATGGAAAGTCAGCCAGTAGGATATCCACGAGCAAACCCGTCGTCAATTGTGGCCCAAGAACGCATGCAGACGCGAGAAGCCAAGGTGAACACCATTCTGAAAGGTGTAAAAGAAGGTCTTCAACAGTTGATTACGCTCACCGGAATTCGTGAAGCCTGCCCGTAGACCACACAGTGATCGGTTCGGGTTTGTCGGTATCCTGAACGAGACGCAAAACGTCCGATCCCTTCAGTTGGAGTTTTGTGACCCACAAAGAGCCCTCTTTGACCGCGATAATTATTTCCGAGTCGTCTGAGATCCAGCGACCGGAATATAATTCAGTCGCGCTGGACGCCAACAACTGATCCAAGGTGGGCTGCAGTCGCCGAAAGATATCGAGAGCCAAATCCCCGACCGCAGACGAAGTGCCAGTCATGAGAATGGCAACACCGTAAGACATTTCCTGGTTGACTGCAAACACGCTGCGAGATGCACCGAGAACGCCCACTGTCGAATGTGAGTGAGTTGCAAATGCGCTCATCAGTCACTCACATTTTTGGAATATCCTGACCGGACGGCTGTACGAGTCTCTGATCTTCTCGATCTCCCAAAGCATCCCAACCTCGGTTGTGTCGTCCATCCAACCATGAATTGGCCGCAGCCACTCCCGTATGACATGGGGAGGCAGAAGACTTTCTGGACGCGTTGGGTCGAGAATCGTCCGCATGACTTTGATGTAGTCCGACAGGGAACTCATTTGACCTCCGGAGCACGACAGGCATCCAGGAAATCCAAGTCCTTCAGAAACCATGAGCAATTGAACAGGGAACCATCGGAAAGTATTCACCACTTCGTCACTGTTTTTCGAAGCCACTGCGACATGCGCCTTGTTGCTTGAAGTAACGACAAAATCACTACCGTTCATGCCCAGCGGGCCAAATATATCACGTTGTGCAAGCTGAGCCCACGTCCTATCCTAGGCGAATCCCGGGACGCTTCAAACGCTGCGTTGGCCGCCACAGCGACCTGCCCAAGGAGTGCCATCCCGACGTTGGAATAAATAGGATACGAATACGTCGGAACTGTCAACGGATAATTTTTTAGGCCGCTGATCACTTCCTCTGTGGTGGGGAACGGCCGTCCGTTGATGGGGGGTGGGCCCGTTCCTTCTAGAGAGTAGGGCCAATTCTTCATATCTCCACGCGGGAACTCGCGTGTAAGACCAGACATATGGCTCGCCAACTCTCGCAAGGTGATAGGACCAGAGGTGGCCCGAGTTTCGTCTCCGTCTATCCAACCGCCCGGCGCATACGAAAAATCGGGCAAGAACTTGTCCACGGGGTCATCTCTATAGAACGAGAATGAGCAGAGAGTAGCCACTGCTTTTGGACTCTTACAATTGCAAAGCACCTCTCTCCCTGAGCACCAGAGTCTCGAGAGTTGCGAATAGTTTCGACCCAGACGCAATACGAAAGATGCTATGTCTGTCAATAGCTCCACGAGATTCAGGCGTCGTCTCGTTGGCTCTGAGCGGACCCATCGTAGCTTCGTAGATGGCGCCTTCACCCGTGACGACTGCCACAGCCAATCCGTCGATGCCCCCAGCGAAAAAAGTCCGGTTTACGACGGCGTCGATGTCTTGGAGGGCTTTATTTATGCCGGGAAAGCCTCTGTGGATTGGCGTTTGAACGAAGATGTTGGGTAATGGTGGGTGGCATGTTGGTGAAAGAGAGGGGGCCGGCGGTCGCTGACGAATAAAATGTTCTTGAGCGAACAGGGTCAAAGCAGCCGATAGGATCCCAGTGAGCAAAAGAGTTGCCCAGGAAGTCATAGAACGACGGGGAGAGCTGTGTGGAAGTCGGTACTGCGCTTTCCAGCCTTTCCTCGACATCCGCTTCAGATGATGGACGCCGAGATCAAGAGCGATGCCAGTGTCGTGATGCTCAGATGTTCACAAGAGCCAAGTATTCTGAAGCAGATAAAAATCTCGTTCATGTACAGTTTCTAGACTAATTCGGTGCAAGCTAAACGAAGCTGCGGGTATACAACTCAGGCGGTCGGGAGTCGGACGGAACGACCCAAGCGCGGCTCGCACTACGAAAATCTCAGTGAATATTCAACAAAGGTGAGAAGAAACCCACGCGACAAAAGACCAAACACACTGCTTCAGGACCGAAATTGGAGGCAAGAGACTTGCTGGTGGCGAAAATAGTTGGGCGTCCCCGATGATCTTCATGGCCGCACCGATAGTCTCGTTCTTGTCCCTCCGAATGTAAGTTCCTCTCTCGCGGTGTGTTGAACTCCGTCGCCGCGTTGAACGCTTCTACTGGTCGCCCCGATGCTGCCGCCAACCGATTCTCAACCGAGTATTGTTTTAAAAAGGCGAAGAGAGGAAAGAAGGGTATAGATCTAAAGCGAAAATTCGAACATGAAAGAAGCATGAGAGAACAAAAACGTACCATCGACACCCGGAAACTTAAATTCGGCGCCGACGTCGAAACCGCCAGCTGTACCATCGACTACGAATTGCAGGCATCTGTCGTCAAGATGAGGATGAGGATAAATGTGATTGTATGTGACGCACGATATAAAAGTGGCCGTACAAAATCGCAATCGGTACGAGTATAAGCTGAATGACAGTCAGAAACGAACGAAGGAATACCAGCATCGACTCACCAGTTTATGAATAAGATGTAACGCCCTCCATGTCTCCATACAGACCCCGATTGCTTCCCATAATTCATGACGCAACTCCCATGCATGCGTGTAAAACTCCCGAATCCTTTCCTCCTTGAAGCGCCGGTTACTGTCGATGAGAGATCGAAACATACGTCGTGTCTCTGCGCGGGCCTCCGGACAGTACATCGATTGCCAAAGACGCTGTGATTCAGGAGGCCAGTCGTTGTGCTCGACCCAGAACATGGAAATTGGCAAGTAAACGCCAAAGCAAAAGGTCGAGAACGCAATGGCGATGAGTTCTAGGCGCATGGTTAAACGGATGTCATCGCGGTGACGACGCATCATCCTGAGGGCCCAGGGAACCGCATGGATGGTCAGCACCACGGTGAGAAGAGCTAGCGTGATTATATTGAGACTGAGGGGTCCGAACATCATCTGCGCTTCTCGTCAGTCCATGAACGAGCGGATTGAAACAAAGGAATGTACCCAGATATCCCCGGACTCTGGCGCACCGACCAGTGAATATACTGCAGACAGCAGTTGGCGTAGCCAGTGGTGCATTGCTTGCAGCCTCGGGAGTTCGGGTTCTACGCAGTAGTATATGAACCAAGGAATCCAGCGGAGCTTTGAGGTTGAGGCGAAAAGACTGAATGGAACGATGTAGACCAGGGAAAACATGGGAAGCACAGGGGTCTGTAAAAGAAGCACGACGGGGCGGTAACAGCGGCGGTAGGTGAAAAAGACGAGGAAACCCATCGAGTGGCTTGCGAGGGCGAACGAGGCCATCTTGAGATTTTGTCGCCAATGCGGAAGGATATGGACACTGAAAAGGAACTCGATGCTATCCCATGCATTCAGGAAGGCATTCTCCACCATGAGCATGATTTGTGTGCACAGGTCGCCGACGAATCGAGGCTTGTCGAAGTAGAGATGATGTGCAATCGGAGTCCCAAAGACGATTATGGCGAGATATACGCATATGACATGCATCCATGGATCTCTGTCGGATGATGTTGGGTCCAATTTCTTGGGTTTGGGTGGAGGATGAAGTGGAGGGCGTGTGTCGGGAGGAGAGGCGTGAAATATTGTGCAAACGATGCAAACGAGACCGATGATGATCGTGGCGATGAGCCCGAGGAGCGCAGTGTCGGGTAACTCGTTGGGGCTTCTGGAAGGGCCTGGGATGCATCTTGTCGGGGGCAGATAAATTGGAGTGGTCTTGGTGGGCGGCGGCGTGCTGTACTCAGGAACGACGAGCACTGTCTGATTGTCGACGTTGAAGATGTTGAGAACACCGAACAAAAGGCCACCGAAACTGCGTGGGAGGGCGGAGATTGAGAACACGAAGGAGGGCATTGTTGTGGTAAAGGACAAGATGTATAATTGAGTGTCAGGAGAGTGGAAACATCAGACGCGTCCATGTCAACAAACCAAAGCATATATACCCTTAGACTTGACCACCACCATGTTGCACACTCTGGTACATGGCTACCTTATTCCCCTTTTCGACTGGACAGACTGCGGTCCTTCGCACTACTTTGGCTTGTTCGGTGGGTTCGCTGGCGGTGCGACCCTTGGCGGGCCTGGTTTTCAGGCCTCGGTCGCTGCGTGGGCCAACGAACAATCGAAGAATATGGCGGCCGTGTTCGCTCGCCTCGCCCAACCCGCCACGCCCAGTCCCTCGCTTCCTCCTTCCTCCGCCCCAACGCCTCCAGCGACCGTGACCGTCACTAGCACAGTGACATCCCTCCCCACCCCACCACCACCACCACCACCTCGACCATCTTCAACTTGGCGACCGTGACAGTGACCGCTCCAGCGCAGCCTGCCCCTGCCCCGTCCACAGTAGTCCCGCCGCAATCTACGGCCTCGCGTTCCCAATTCGATAACTTGTCCGTCATCATCATCCTCTGCGCACTGGGCACATTCCTAGCCATTTGCTCCTACATATGGATCCCTGGCCGCTGCAAGGCAACAGCTCCCGGCGTGGTACTCGCCACTGTTGTTGAGCAGCCAGCCGTCCTGGACGTTCCTCAGGCAGCAGCTCCAGTCCTTGCCGTCGCGCCGGATCTTCCCCTCATCGACGATGCTCTGGCTCTGGCAGATCTCCCGCCCAGTCCACCCCCTCGTTGGCGAGCATTTTCGACCCCATGGAGCACCCAGCGCCGTCATCCCCGTGGCTCGCCGGCTACCCTCATCTGGCCATTGTTGCAGGGCCCCCGTCGTCGCCCTGCCCTTCTGAGCCTTCGGTTCCTTTGTCGACCCTCAGCAAGGGCAAGGGAAAGGCACGCGAGCAGACCGATGTACGTCGTGTCGTGGACCGCGTCTCGGCCTTCTGCAGCTCTTCTCGTACCAACCTCCGTGACATGTCCTTAACGGAGCTGGGTCCGCCTCGCGCAGAGAACGACGCGGTGGAAGATACCGGCGTTCTTCGGCGTCTGGCTGCCGATTTCGCTACCGAAGGCGTTGGGGCGGGCCCACATGCTGGTCCATCTTCCACTCGTCATGCGACAACCTCGCGGATGACCATGGCAGAGTTCGGTGACGAGAGCGCGTCGGCTGCGGGTGACGAGAAGGAGAACAAAGCCAAGTTGCGCAAAGATGAAGGGCGGGCTCGTCGGGGCCGTCGAGCAAGGAGGACGGTCCCCAAACCGCCGTCGCCCGGCGTGCAATTGGCGATGCAGAATGTGAAGGGCCGAGGCCCTCTTGATCGCGAGCTGGCGCAGCACGGCGTGCCAACTGGCGTGTGGCTCGTGCAACAGTAGAGGAGCACGGCTGTGGCAACGGAACAGAGTCTGTTTTACCCATCATTTCTTTCAGTTCCATTCAACTTCCCAGGAACTTCCACTCATCTCTTGTATCGAATACACTATCCCACCTTGTACAACACACACTCTACACAGATTACTGTATCACTATCGACATTCCTATAGCATACCACCTAGATAGAATTACATACATACATACATCCTTACTAGCATCGAGAATCAGAGTAAAACCGAACAAACCGAACTTTCATTGCAGTGTATGCAATTGATGATCTCCTAGTAGTCTCCTACTGCCGTGCGGCATGTTCAAACGTTGGAATCCATAGTTTTCGCTTTCCCAGACGGAACTTTTGCGGAACACCCAGGCAGCGGCCAAGTGAAACCGGAAGTATCTGCTCTCCACTTAGTAGCAGCGCATGGAATTTGAATACCAACTTGTTAAAAATCAATGTCCAATAAAAAGCGGCAGATTCGATTCAGAATTACATGCAAATGAATGGATGGATATCGAGACGGGAACGGGATATTTCAAAGCCCAGCGCGTGTACCAACCCAGCAAATAAATTATTTACGCCCCCGCCGTCGTCGTCCAGTTCTTGTTGTCAGATTCCTACGTGAACCCGAGGGCGGTGCGCGTAGCGGTGAGTCCCTCGGCGGTAAGGAACTGCTGGGCGTCGAGCATCCTGTCGAGCGGGAACCAATCAGTCAGAACTGTTCAAGCTGAAACAAATAAGATAAGTACAGGATGTGGACAATGTTGAACGACAATGGGGCGGTCTTGTTGAACTGCGTGACGGCGGCGGCAGTGATAGGGTCGAGCGTGGTCATCTGGCTCGCAAAGTTGCTGACTGAACCCTGGGCAGTTATACCCGAAAGGCTGGTCGCGACGAGTCTGCACAGAATTGAATTGGATTGGTTCAGTTCATTCATTCCATCTGATTGACATGGACGCACTGAATGCTATCGCCAAAGTTGTCCCCGAGGTCGTTGTTGACGGGATCGGTGGTGTTCGAACCGGAACTGGTAGCTGTAGCTGCGAGTTTCGTGGTGGCAGTCTTGAAGGCGTTCTCCAGCGCGGTCAGCTGTGTCGCCAGGGTGGTGGCGCTCAGCGTGTGGTTCGATTGGAGGGTGCCTTCAGGGCTGTCAGGTCACTATCCGAAAGACGCGTCGGGAAGGGCGCACTAATGGTGCTGGCGACATTGCGCGTGGTTATCGAGAGGGGGTCGAGGATGGTCTGGATCGCCGCGTTGGTGTTGGTCGTTTGACGCACATTGAGGGTGCTCGCGCAAGCGACGGAAACGAGGGCAAGAGAGAAGAGACGAGCCACAAACATGATGCGGACGAGGACTGGGGGAGTCAAGAGTCGCGGATGTAAACGCGGGAGATGGGCTGTATATAAGAGAGTGATTCGTGGGGACGTTTCAACAATAGCTCCGTGTAGGAGATGCTAAGCATGTCGCCAGAGGGATTGTCGGCCAATTAGATGCAGGGGGATTCGGGCCCGCACACGTACACCCAGTACGTGCCTGGAAAGAGGCCTATTGTCGGGTTGCAAGTTGATTTGGGATGCATCAATGATCTCATGCAGTTCCCAGGCCCGTGGGATATTCAAGTGGCCGTCGAGAGACGCGACGACGGCGGAGATGTTGACCGAACAATATTTTCTCACCACCGTGGTTGGAAGATGAATTTCTTGAGCTGGGACTGGACGGACCCTTTTTTGATGCGACAGCGCGCTTAGCGTCAACGCCGAGCATCGCTGGGCAAGGAGACATGGAGAGGACGGAACCGAAGGATGCTTGCCAAATACATTCACGGGAGATGCTTGGCAGGTCCTTGACGGTGCATTGGAGCAAAGCGTTGGCTCGGTGGTGCTGGTCTGAAGAAGAGCCTGACACGGTCTGACGGAACTCTCACTGGGCTGGTTGCATGCAACGAGCTCCTGAGAGTGCGAGTGGGGCTGCCATGAAGTTTACCGTGTTGGAGATTCCCGCGATGCTCGGGAGCGCCCAGTGCATGCCAGTAGAGATGAGTGTCGCCGAGTGTACCCATACCCAGAACAAAGGGAAAGGTCAGGACAGGCCCGAGCTGTGGGATCGCAGCGGCATAGATAATATATTCGAGATCTTGGAACGGTATCCAAATGGCCACTGATCAGGCTCTGAGTCGTGCAGTCGTGAGGGAAGAGCCTAAGCGGCGGAACGCTGATCCGCCAACCGAACAATATTTGCTCCATCTGTCAGCCTCCGCCGGTGCCACCATGTTGTCCTTGTGTTGTCCTCCACCGCCAGCGTTGTTTCCCCGATTCACTATACTTCCTGTGCTCGAGGACAGATTTCTACCGACTCACCGCAATGGTCCACGCTGGATTCCCAATCGCTGGGCTCTGGCCACTCCCTCGGTGTTTAATCCTTGACCAGATTTGCAAGACGAGCAGCGAGTCTCGAATCTGGTGCTTCATGGGGTCTTGGACTTGGATTTTTCAAGACCTTCTCCGCCCAATCTACTCACCACCGAACACCCAACGGAGGAGTATAGAAGACGAGATCAAGGGTTCATTGGACGACCTCCACCCTTGGCTACCAATCTTTCGATTTTTCGCCCACTTCCAATCGCCACAACATCGTCATACAATTTAATGTTGTCTTTTTGCTTCCGCTGCTCGAGTTTGTATGCTTGCATGAAAAATGCTAGGAAATTGGTTCTCCGATCCTCTCGGCTCATGAAGCTAGAACTTGATCTCCAGTCTTTCGCAGCTTTTCAAAAACTCAAGTTTCAGCGTCTAAGGGGCTCAAAGTCTTTCGTGGACTCAGCGGCGGTTGTAATTGCCTGAACTCGTAATGATTTCGGCCCGTCCGCCCGTCGTAAATGAACCCGCTTCAATTTATCTCGCCTTGGTAGCAAATTGCATGGCCATGGATTCCTGTCTGTATATATTTCATCCGGCCCTCTCGACTCGTACTTTTGTCTCTTGAACACCCCTACGTTTCCTGCGGCTCCGAAACGCCCGTGTATCGGTTGGACCTACCCTCCGATTCGTCCTGCCATTCAGGTATACCAAAGAAGTCGCCCGATTAAACATATCGGATGGCCACTATTAGTATATAAAGGCATTTTTCATACATCCCGTCAGAAGAGAAATGCTTCCCATCCTCCTCGGCGTCCTACTCTCCAGTCTAGCTGCCAGAGCAGCGCCGCTATCCTCCGTGACTCTCGATTGTCAGTCGCTCCTGTGGCTCCTGGGTTGTACTTACTGAACTTCACAGATGGGACATTTACGGGGTCCACGAACAGGGCCAACGGCCTTATCTACTTCGAGGGTATTCGGTACGCCGATCCTCCGGTTGGAGCCTTGAGGTGGCGAGCCCCCGTTTCTCCGCCGTCTAGGCATCTTGGGCATGTGCATGCTACAAAGGTACGAGTTGTCTCTCCGCAGCATCTCCGACTCAGTTCCTGGCTGCCAGCCTGGATTTGCTTGCATCGCAGACAGACAAACAAATTCTGGGCCAACGACCGATGAGGATTGTTTATTCGGCAATGTAGGTACACATCATAATTTCATTACGAGGAAAATGAATCCCTTTATAGGTTTTCGTTCCGATTGATACCAGGCGAAGCAGTAAACTGCCGGTCCTGGTGTATTTCTATGGTGCAGATCTACATTGTCAATCTAGCAAGTATATCACTGATGTTCAACAGGTGGTGGGTTTGAGTCGGGCAGAAGCCAGGATTTCCCGCCGGAGAATATTGTTCTTGGGTCCACGAAACCGTTGATTTTCGTGACTTTCAACTATAGGCTTGGACAATTTGGTTTCTTATGTGAGTGGTGTTGCTTCTATTGCGGGATGTCCCTAAATTCGTCTCGCAGCTGGAACGCCTGTACACGAAGACGGTGAGTTGAATGCGGGATTGTTGGATCAGGTTCGTTTTTCCGCCTCCATTAGATGACGACTGAAATCTCGGCTTCTAGAGAGCAGCGTTGGAATGGGTGCAGTCATATATCCACAAATTTGGGGGGGATCCGGGCCGTGTTACGATTTGGGGGCAGAGTTCGGGTGCGGGGTCTGTCATGTTCCATGTGAGTACATCCTCGTCGTTAAAAGTGCAATCTTAATTGTCCAACAGTTGATCGCCGAGGGCGGCGAGAACAAGCATCTCTTCCACCAAGCCATGGGGGACAGCCCGCCGTTGATCTTTATGGCGAAATACAACGATAAGCACAGCGAAGACATATTTTCACAATTTGCCCACTTTGCGTGAGTTTTCCTCTGTCACTCCCCAGAATTCGCCCATTATCCTTTCTCAGCGGCTGCGGGAATGCGGGCAACGGACGGGCCATTATGGCGTGTCTGCGCGATGCGAGTATCCATACGATAGCCACCGCCGGCAAAAAGACGCTGGCCAAACGAACTATGACTAATTACCGTATCCAACCTGTTCTGGACGGATCATTCCTCCGCCAACGGCCCGTCGAAGCTTTTCGTGCCGGCAACTTTGTGCGCGTTCCGACGCTCTTCGGGTCCAACACGGACGAGGGCGCCCACTGGTCCGCCAAGCTCCATAACCCCCGCGCCAACACCTCCGAGCCCAGCGCCACGGAGACTACGGTATACAATTTCATCAAGGGTCAATACGCCAGTTTCAGCAAGAGCTCGTTCAGGGACGCGTTGTTGTTGTACCCGTTGGCGGCTTTCGACAAATCGTTCAGTTTGCAGGGCCAGCAGATGTTTGGCGAGATGCGGTTCATTTGTACGGCTTTGATGATCACGGATGCTGCCCGCAAAGCTGGGTTGAGGGCATATCAATATCAGTGAGTCGTTGTCCTCCCTCTCTCTTCTTACTCTTTCTCATCGGTTCTAGTTACGACAATCCGATCCTAGGGTCCGACCACGCGGCTGAATTATCCGCCTTCTTCAACGGACCGACCTCTAACCCGCTTTTCATTGCGATGCAGCGGTACTGGACTTCATTCGTCACTTCTGGCGAGCCCGTCGCGCAGTCTCACGCTTCTTGGACGGTCAGTTTCATATCCCTTTCTCCCCCACTAAACTGAATCCATCTATTTATCAGGAGAGCGGTTTGAACAGCAGCCCGCGCCTTCTTCTACATCCCAGAGAGGTGAGGATGGAAGTAGTCCCTCGGTCGTTGACTTCACATTGTGCATTCTGGCACAGTCTTGCGAGTGAGATTTTGACTTAGTTTTTTTTGTAACGATAGTACGAGTCCATGAAATTATTCCACGAATCTACTACAACCTCGGACGTTGGAAGTTGAAACAAGATTTGAGCTCTTTAATAGCTCTATCGGGTTCCTCCCATACAAGCTAACGAATTGGATGAGAAAGAAGGAGTGAAAGTTTGACGGACGACATACGAAATGATTACACCCCTGGATAACCTTTGAATGTATCTCTAACCCCGCCGCCTTCGCCTGATCCTCCAAGAACCAGCCGCCATAAATGATGTTCCAAGGCTCTGCGTCGCCATACACGCTCCAAAACGCCGCTCGGCCCCAGACCTGTCGGACCTTTGAGTCGAACAGCGCCTTGATCGTCTGCTTGTACACGACATCCTGAAAAGGATCCAGTCCAATTATGTTGTCGTATCTCTCCCCCGGTGCGAAATCGACCATGGAGTGGAGGTCATCGGGCTTGAGAGTGGAGATGGTGGGTGGACGGAGGGTGTCGACGTTGTCGTAGGTTAGGTTGTTGAGGTTGCGGGTGGAGAGATCCCCGTGGACAAAGTAGCTCGATACCCACTTTACAAATGCGCTTCCGCGGTCTTCGGGCGCGATCTTGGGGTCCGTATGCGGGATGAGCAAGCCTAACGGAGTCGGCAGGCCAAGAGAAAGCGATGGACATTCTGCGAGCGATCATGATAATTTGCACAGCGTAAAAGAGTGGTTTTGAAACGCACGCAGTAGAATTATGGTGTGCACAAAGTCCGAAAGCCTCTCCTGCGTAGCCTGCGGCAAAGTTTCCATCGAGCATATCAACGATGTCAGAAATATTGTGCCCAGAGACCACCCAGCAACTGCGACACCGCCAGCTTCGGGTAGCGCCAAGTCTACAATCAACCCGTCGAGGAACAGTGCGAGATCGTGGCCCTGCTGTGCCAGGATACTGGTCCGCTGCTCGGTCGTGCCAGTCATGAACGCCGCGAGCTCTGCGGGGTTATAGGGACTGGAGGCGGGGTATTCCCGACGATTAACGCATACGATGCGTAGGGAGTTGGAAGGAGCGACAGCACTGAGGCGCCCAAAGGTTCCTGTCAAGAGATGAACAAACTTTCTGATGCGAAGTAAAAGGGATATAGATACCACTGTGGAAGGTGTGTCCATGAATTATCAAGAGCGTCGTGTAATCGCTGGCATTATCCGGCGTGCCGCTGTCGGTGTAGAAGAATTCGACTCCACTTGGAAGGGTGAGGGTCGGCATTTCAATTCTGATGCCCTTGCAAGACTCGGTGGGCAGTCTTTATACCACGGCGACTGCTGTTTCTAGGTTAGGCCGCGCGCGAGAAGACGTGTCAGGCGACAAACCAGGACAAGAAGCAATCATTGATTTTCGGTAGCAAAACAGCGGCGCCGCCACTGGAGACTAGCCAAAATTCAAGCCGCCAGTACCATTTCCAGCCATTCGGAAAGGAGAACGCAGATAACGTCCTCGGGAGAAGTGTCGAAGAGTCAGGAGACGACAAAGGCCAGGCAGTCGGATGTTCTGGTGTCGGAGGTGGGAGTCTTGAAGAAGGAAGTTCTCGCGATCCGGAACAACCGTGACGACCAAGTGCCTGGATTGGAACCCACCGCCCTAGATTCATACCAGAATTCCAATCTAGGCTGAAGTGCCTGTTTGAGTCTACTGGATGAAACAAACGAATGATGTTCAATTTTGACGGTACACGATCATCCACAAATTCCGTAGGTAGTAGGTACAAGTAGCGGCACTGAGGGAAGCAGAGTAAGAAATATCAAGTGTTATCAAGCTCGTTCATGTGCCCATGTCAATATTCAACGGAAAGCAATTGTTCAGACGGCTGTCGCGACGAGAGAATGACTCGAATGGCCACCGGGGTTGGTCCCAAAGTTGACCGTGGCTCGGATGGACCCCTGCCCCATTTTGCTATCGGTGTCGCCGGTGGTAGGAACGACCGTGGGGATGGTGGCCATGGGAATTGAGTTCCAGTCCTTGTCGCTCGAATCCAGCTTGGCCCGACGGGCTTCACGTCCGTTGAGACTGTTTGTATTCTAGCGCGCTCGGGATGGAATCTTTGTTGACGGAAAGACGAACGTGGACATCATGCTATTCATATAGACTGTAGAGAATCAATATGAGAATGTCGGAGGGAAGGAAGGACCGAAACCGACGCACGCTTGCTGTTCGGGGCGAGTCTGCACGTCGAGTTGATTAGTCAGTGAGTCGGTCCAAAAACGTCGGACCTACCCTAGGAAAAACCAAAAGGTATTGGGTAAGGCAAGGAACAGAGCCATGTTCAAGCCCGAGGACACCGCAGTCAAGGTACCCCGGTTGATAGCGTCGTGGATGAGCGAGTCCATCAGCGAGTTGGTTCTAAATGCGAAGGCTCGAACGACAATATCTTTGTGTACCAAAAGTCAAACGCACCGCATAAACTCTCCCTTCTGACGACGGAGGAATAAACAGAGGTAGATGGTGATGAGGAGGTCGCAGGCGAGGGCAGAGGCAGCTTGGACGGTGGTGATGGCCTAATAGAGGGTCGTCAACAACAACGAAACGACCTAGTTGACAACTAACCTTGGTTTGATCAAGTTTCAGGTAGGAGCGAAGGTGGTACCTTAAATCATTGAGCCTGGGACCCACGCGAAACAAATGGACAGACTTACGAAGTGGCAGTTTGGACGACGCCAGCAACAATCGAAACGAACGCAAGAGCAAACTGAGGTCAATGTGAGTGACAGAATGATATCGAGGACGAACGCTTACGATGATGTATAAGCCGAAAGCAGAGATGCTGAACTTGCTGCGTCCTTGGGTCACTGCCGAAGGATCAATCTAGACGGAACATAGATGGAAACCCCCTACGGCGATGAATCCTGTGCGCAAAATAACTGGTCGAGTGTTAGCCGAGTTTGAGGATAAAGAACTGCGAAGATACATTTGAACAACGAAAGCGCCGAGGTACTGAATGAAGATGAGTAGGCAGATGGGACTATGGATGAACGACTCACGGCTGCGAGAAGCTGGAGCTGGGAAGGGATCAGGTTACGAGCCCCAATCTGACGATCACATACCGAGTCGGCCCTAGACACCGGTCAAAACCATGAACCACTCAACGCGCCGTGAAACTCACCAAATCAGATTCAGTTGAGGTTCGCCGAAGCGGTTCACAAAACGATCATAGGACGAGTAGAAGAAGAATATGATTTGGACGGTTTCGAGGAACCTGTACCGGATGAGTGCGTAATACGAATGCATAAAGAGCTGAACATTACAGGATGCCGAGGACCTGCGTGCCTGTTAGCTAGGCAAGCAGTAGATCGTAACACTCACGGTGAATTTGATGAAGGCTCGGTCCTTGGGGACACTCGCAAAGTACCTATAGATCTGGAGAAAGCCGATCCCATAGAGGCTATCGCCGAATCCCTCAGCGTCGAGTACAAGTCAACAAAGGAAACGACGTACAAGGTTTCAACAAAGAGAGACACAAGCCAGACACCGTACGTGGCATCAAGTTCGGTGACCATTTGAGGGACTGTGTTGCTTGTCGAGTTGGAGGAGAGTCGAGTTTCAAAGAAAGGTGGAGAGAGAACTGAGAGACCCTGCACTCCGTGGGCAGAATTATATACATCCTAGAGTTATAAATTGAACGGGGACATGCGCATCATTCCACGGGAGGTCTCTTTTCTTCTATCGTCACATTTTAGCTTTAGTCAACTGCCGTCTCAAAGCCGACGCTTTCTGGCCTTGATTTTTCGCGAATTGAGAGAGTTTCAAAGACCCGAGGAACCGTTGGCCAATGTTCCGCGGAAAGACGAAAGCGGCTCTTGACCGCAATGGTACCGGCACGATATCGTGGTGGCCGTGAGGTGCTGAGAGAGATGATTGCCTGTTTTGGAAGACTTCCTCATCAAGCAGAGGAGCCAAACCTTACAAAAGATGTAAGCGGTTTCTTCCATTTGACATGAATTTGTTTCTCACCCATATTAGGTATTGCCAAGGTCATTTAACGTTGAATCCGACTCAATGTGCTTGGACACGGACGCTGTAGCAGTCGGGCCGGTCTTCATCGCGTTCTTGGTCCCTCGGAAGCGTCAACTTGCTGGTTGCTGATCAACCGACATCTTGAAAAATCCCCACGCAGCTGGGACCCTGCGACTCGATTAACGACACTGGTGATGACGCTGGCCTCATGTCTCAAGTGGACTAAAAACGGTCTTTGCAGCAGAAATACAATGCAGATTAGGGTATGCTAGGTATCAGAAATGCACTCATCATCCCTGCTCGGATATCGGAGCCAAGCTCGAATTAGAACGCGACCGCGCCATTATCTCCTCCGCCATATCAGGCCCATATTGGTCTGCCAATTGTCTACAAGAAACAGTCAGTCAATCGCGAACCAACAAAAGGAGAGCAAGGCAACGCACGAAGCATACGAATTCATAATAACCGCCATACTGTCCGGACTGAGCCGGTACGCCTTGGGCATCATGCCCTTGCCAAAGCGATACGTGACATGGTTCGAGCAAAGCAACCCGACGACAATGAGGCCAATGTTGACTGGGACCGCGCCAAAGACGATGATATACCACCGCTTGAGAAGCTTTTTCTCAAAGGCCAGGTACGGAGCCTTGCACCCCGGGAGCGTCGTACGCGAGTAGCATCGCGGGCTCACCGTGGCTTCGACAAAGGGGCTAAAGTACCCACAGCAACCCAGCGCGTTTTGTATACGCAGTCGGCTGTTGGCGTAAAAGTCGGACCATTGCTTGTTCAACTTGCCCTCGAGGTTGAACGTATGCTTTTTGTATGTTAGGTAGCCCGGAACGACTAACAGCGCGAAGGACTGGAACGAGTGTGAGCGAAGGAGGAGACAAAGAGGATGAGACCACGCACAATCCACAGGAAGAATGTATAAAAGGCGAGGAAACCGCGATTGTTGAGCACTATGCCGGCCCATCCAATAATGGCGGTGAATACGGCCATGCCCGCAGCGACAGTGGAAAATATGAGCTCTAGGGAGTTGCCGGCCCGGACGACATCCGCATGCTCCCACACATCGAACCAGGCAGTGAGGATAAACGCCAACGCCGCCAGGGCGCCCGCAGTGTACTAGCCAAAAGGTCAAGATAACATGAAATGGCGGCAAACGGTAAAATACGCACGATAGTATTAGCGACGACCAACGTCCACTTGAATCTATTCCACCTCGCCCGGCCGGATTGGACCCCAGGGTCCACACCGTCGTAATTTTCATCATGAGGTCGAGGCATGCGTCGCTCTCCCGCGCGGAACGCCTCGACGCCCCCGCCACGAGTGGGCACTCCGCTCGCCTTCAAGGCTTTACGTTGCCGAACAGATGAGGGCGCGAATTTACTTGGCACGTAGTTGATCTGCAGCGACACGGTGCTAGCAGCCGGCGAGGATGCGCGGGAGCTACTCCGGCTGGACGATGCTCCGTCGGTGAGGAAAGGGGCGCGGGGTGGCTCAAGGGGCGTCGAGATGAGGTGCCGCGTCGAGGCGCTGTGAGACACTGTGGATAAAGCATCAGACCCGCTAAAGCAGAATGAGCTCAAGTAGATGGAGGGAGACGGAAACTCACCGAGAGTCCCGCTGATGCTAAAAGGTGTCAAAAAACCGCGATCTTTGGCGACAAAAGTGACGCACCGTACTGGTGCGGCGTCTTCCATCGAGGTAAACAGACCAAACGCGCTGCATCGAAAAACGAGTGTAGGTTGAGAGTGTGGTATAGTTACAGTGGGAGGGGCTAAGAAGAGAGCTAGTAAAATATTATCCCGCAAAGCAATTTGACAATTCAAATGCGCAGCGCCGATCCGCGACGTCGATCATGGTTTCAATGACGCAGTGGCTCCTTGCTGCGATAAAGCAACAACGGCTTGTCTCAGCAAACCGTTTGCCTCCTCCCGTTTCTCCGCAAGGTCTTCCTGCCCATCGCGTTTAAACAGCTCTGCCAACAGTCAAGCACAAGAAAAAGAGGAGGTGGCCAAGACTTACCGAGAAATCTCTCACCCGTCCACAAACGCAAGGGCACATTTCCCGACGTGTCAAAGTGCCCCTTGGCCTTCTTCTCAGGCGCCCCCAATCCCGCAGCAAGCTGCTCGCACGTCGACAACATCTTCTTCGCCTCCCCGCTCGCGGTGTGCATGTAATGGGCGGCGATCAGCGCCAAGATGAGGGCACGGAGGTGGTTGTCTTGGCACTCTGTCGCGTACGACAGCGCATTCTTCAAATGCTGTCTAGGGGAATCGTCAACTCCACAGCCATATGATTGGAAGAAACGACAACACACTTGGCCGTCAGGATCTCTGTCGTCAGCACTCCCTGCAGCACCTCTCCGACTGCACGCATCCCACCGCCAAGGACCCCGCAAGCCGCGGCAGCTTCCTGCCCAAGCCTCCCGAGCTCAGCTTGTCCAATATTGGCCAAATCTTCATCTTCCTCCGCCAGCGGTATCAACTCCCTCCCACACGCACGTAAGCGCGCCCTGGACCGAAGCCCAACAAGCAATGCCACTTCTCCAGCCCGTGCAGATGCCGAGCCCGCGACGTCTCCGACTTCCTCAGCAAGCTGCACTGCTACGCGATAGCAAGTATATGCACGTGTTGTCCGACCCAGCGCATGAGCAAGGTGGGCGTGGAGCAGCGTTATCCGATGGGCCAGGGCGCCAGCAAAGAGCCCGTGCGTTCGCGCGTGGGCTATCACCTCATTAAGCTTCTAAACAATCCGGTCAGCGTCCCGCGTTTTGGGAGGTGCAGGCAAAACCTTACCTGCTCTGCGTCCGCAAACTCGCTACGCATGATGCAGACCCCCGCCAGCTCGCACATCATATCAGCCTTGATCTTGGCCATCTGCAGCTCCACTGCGCGTACTTCACCCGCACTTGCCCAGCGGGGAACTGAGCTTGAGAGTCAGCGGCCTCATCTAACGGTAAACCAGACAACTTACGTCTCAGCTCCCGTCCCGCCTCGCGCTCACACACACCAAGTCCCTCCAGCAGGAAAGTCTTTCGCTTCGGTTTGCGGCCCAACTATTCCAAGTTAGCGTAAGGTAAACGACGGCAGAGAAAACACACCAGATCGCGCCTTGCCACCGCGCTGATCAGATACCCAAACGCATACAACACACGGGGGTGTGTCGAGCGTATGTATACCGGCAGTGAAGATGCATCTAGCTGGACCTAAGAGACATGATGAGCGAGAGAGAAACTCCAAATAATGCCTGCGAACCTCGATGATGCCTTCACTCTCCAACGGCATAATCTTTGTACCCGCGTGGCGTTTCCCGTTGTACACCCCAGTGTCAAGCAACGTGTACAGCAGAGACAGACGGGCAGAAACCGGCGAGGTCTTGCCTTCGTTGCTATTCTGTGTCGGCGTCATCGAATAAGTGAGCCAAATGACACCGAGGACGAGAACGTGGATGACGAGTGTAGCATGAAACGGGGACGTCATGTACAACGGAGGCTCCGCATCGCTCGCAGGCTCGGGGGCGGGAATGACGATGCCCATGGCGGCGTCGGCACGCTGCAGTGCCCCAGGCAGTTCCGTCCATTGACCCAGCGCAATCAACGCACGCAGCTCAATCACCCGCGCAAGCAAGGTGATGTTGGAATGTGGGGCAGACAGGAGGGGATTCAGCGCTGCGCGAAAAGCTGCTAGATCGCGCGTGGTTTCCCTATCACGCGTTGCGAGGGTCTTGGATTTGGTCGGGGTGGACATGGCCATCTTGTTCTTGCCGGGATTAAACGGGGTGGGCTTGGCCTGGGTAGTAGGATATAGCATTGCTTGTAGTAGATGGTCCACCCATGCTAGATGTGTGTAGTAGTACGCCGCGGTGGGTAACGTGGATCCAAACGACGTCGGTGAAGGTCGTAAGAGCTGGCGTGCGCGTTGAGGTGCTGCGCGTGCCGAGAGAAGAGTAAGGTATGGAGGGTAGGACGCGAGTGACGGATGTTTTTCAGCGATTATGAGCTTGAGGACGTTAGATATGACGCCAAGAAGAACTGAGGCGACTCACCGCTTTGCCCAACGCCCTCTCCACCTCACCGTCGATACCTGCAGCCCACGACTGATCCTCGAATCCACCTTCGAGCACACAGAGACCGATCTCAGCCAGTGCAGTCCAAGCGCGACATTCATCTGGCTGCGAAAGATGTGCATCTCCACCGTGTCGACGCTTAGTGCTCATGCCACCAGGATTGGGAATCCCGAGACAGCGCCGCAAGGCCAGGAGCGAAACTGATAGTGCGCGTGTGTGCGCGCCATTCGTTGGTGGATGTGCGAGTAACGAAGGGATGGCAAGTAGGAGTTGAGGGCCGCGTAGTTGCTTGTCTTCTGCCGGTGGTGTCAGGCGTACCCGTTTTGCTGGACGCGGGCTGTCGCCCATGCCGAAAAATTTAGCGGTGAAAAGCCTGAATTGTCTATAGTTCTATGGGGCTGATAACGGGTGCAAGAAAGAGGATGGAGGGCAGCAGAGAGCGTGCTGCTGACACATCATTGATGCGTGAATCACCCGCCGCGTGATGGCGGTCGCGCCACAATTCTTCTTTTTATTCAAGTACTAATTTCACCCGACAATCCATGCCAAAACGCACATCGCTCACTCAACGCCTCGGTAACATTTTCGAGCGACAAATCGCCTGGATGAAGGAAAATCCTGGGACTTCCATTGCTATCCACAGCAGACTGAAAGATGGTTGAATTCTCAATTTCTCATCGAAAAGATTAGACTCACCGGCCAAGTAATAGCATTCGCAGCTACCGGTGTACCATCCGTCACAAACGAAGTAAAGTAGCCTCGCATGGCGTTGACAATGGCCTGGTCATCGGCGTCAAACGTTCTGGTTCCGTCAAAGAACGCGTTGAGATCAGCGCCGTGGTCCGAGCTCAGAGTCGGGTTGTCCCAGCTGCAAGAGATCAGTATGGTTGAAGATTCCACAAAGAAAAATCAAACTGACTGGTACTGGTACGCAGGCAAGCCAAAGTCATGTGCGGCCCCAGCAATCAACACAGCGCTGCAAATATACCGCATTTCGCCGTACATCTGCTGACCCTGCAGACTAAACGAGTTGTTGTAATCCGCTAGAGGATACAGCTCCGCAATAGCCTTGTCAAAGGACGCGCGCGTAAAAGTGCTAAATTGCCCCGTAATGAAATTATACACGGTCGTCTCTGTCGCGTTTGCCTCAGACGTGTTGGCGGCAGGGTTCGCCAGGCCTGCAGACCAATGCGCGCCTTCGTTGGTGTTGGAGCCGAAAAGCACTGGGACGCGCGCGAAGAGACCGCTCTTGAACGCCTCAACGGGTCGTGTTGCAATGAATTTGCCATCGGCGATGGGAGCAAGGGGATAGAGACTGGACGTGCGATTTCCGAGGATCTTGCTCCCGGCAGAAGCGATAGTGTTTACCGGCGCGGCGCGGAGGCAAGCCATGATGGCGTCACCAGTTCCGCTGCTTCCACATCCACTAACAAAACAAAGTCAATACACAGAACGCAAGAGGAGCCAAAGTCGAACATACGCAAAGCCAGCAAACTGTGTGAACAAATCCTCCACAAAAGAATCGGTGTAGTGCGGCAAGAAACTCAGGGACGGGCTATCTCCCATCGCCTGATGGAACAGGTTCCCATTCGCGCCGTTGTTACCGACGAGATGGAACATCGTGGAACCCGCCCCAGCTGACTCGCCCCAGATGGTCACGCGCCTGGGGTCCCCGCCAAATTTGCTGATGTACCGTTGGATCCAAACCAGAGCTGCTTTCTAAAAACATATGGAAGGCTTTGTATATTTAGAGAAAGAAGACGGCATACCTGGTCCAAAAGTCCCGCATTCAGAGCACCATTATTAGCCACCGGGGTCCCGCCTACCGAACGACGTCAGCCTTCACTCACGAAGGGGGAAATCGACCGACCAAGGAACCCAAATTGCCCCAGACGATATTGCACGGTCGCGAAAATTAGCGGTTTCGCAGAATTTTGAATGATGTTCTCTGGTGGAGCGCCCGCAGCGGTGCCCCCTTCAAATCCACCGCCATGGAAATAAACGAGTACGGGAAGCGCACTAGTCGCGGTCGTCGCTATCGGAATAAAGACCTATGTACATCAGTGAGGTCCACAATACCAGCACCACTCACATTTATGAACAAACAATCCTCAGCAGTCGTCGAACTCGTCGTAGTCTGCGTAGTCGCAATACACTCTGCCGCATACTGTCAAAAGTAATGAAAAAAAAAAACTCCACCTCCAAGAGAAACAAGTGACGTACTTGAGTCGCATTCACATCCCCCAAATGCGTCGGAGGGGAAACCGGAGCCTGCCAGCGGAGCGCACCCACCGGCGCATCCGCAAACTTGACTCCCCTAAAGTAAACAATCTCATTCGTCGCGTCCGTCAGACCCGTAAACGTGCCATCTGCAGAGCGAGTCAATCATTCCGTCATACATGTAAAGGCAAGGCGAACGGAAAACGCACAGTCGAGGGTCACGGTCGACAACGGCGCGGCGACAACTACGCCAGCCAGAGCGGCGACAAGGAGAACTTTTCCTGCTCGTGAGGGAAACATACTTGCTTAGGTTGCAGGATTCATGTCTTCCGCTTAAATATGTTTCGAGGACGGACATAGGACCCATGATGCAGCTTCACATGACCCTGTGGTCCACGCAGAGTTACTTCCAGGAGATGATGATAAACCGAAGCTGCTGGGAAGATATTGGAGACCAGCCCAGGAATAGATTGCTCTTGATAGCTCTTGGTATTGCTCCAAAACCCGCCGGAAACATGAACTCGACGGCGGATGAGAGAGCTCAGAGTCGGAACGCAGAAATCTCATGGTCACTGGTGAGATGAACAAAGTGGTTTGATCAAATCATGCGCCTGACGCCCGGACCGCCCGACATCAGGTCAGCCGACAAGATCTTTGACACAATCCATCCAGGACCACAGGCTGTCCAGAGGTAAAGATAACATTGCAAACGTATTACAAAAAAAAAAGCGTCCATCCATCCATCCATCCATCCATTGTTTTCATGCTCAAGCCGTAACAGTAAAATTCGAAGACGTCGCCGTAAACGCCGAAATCGACCCAATCAGAGGCTTCGAGTCCCCAAAGTACCTCAATCGATAAGTGCCAGCTACACCAAACGACCGTCAAGCAGCAGAAACGATGGTAATAAAAAGACCACTAACCTGGCGTCCCCGACTCGATCGTCCACGAGATATTAACATTGCTAGTCCCGAGAATCGTGCTCTGCACAGCCCACTGGTACAGCGTCGACGGGTGCGAATCCGAGCGCACGGCCTTCCACGAGCCCGATACGAGCTGCTCAACGTTCAGGAACGTGCCCTCAAGGCGGAGATTGTTCTACATCATCGTCAGCCAGGAGTAAAAAAAACAGATATCTACACACCCTCGGGTTGGCACCAACAAAGACAGCAAACACCGTCTGCCCAGCCTGGAATGGCGTGCTCGTCACCACATCCGTCACAATGTGCCCAAAGCTCTGGAAAATCGGAGGCGCATCAAACACCACCGGCGATTGCAGCGAAAGCGCGCTCGACGTGAGCTCGGGCGGGGCAGCGTCCGAAACGGGTGTCCCCGTCGGCGTGTCGGCCAAGAACGGCACAAGCGAGCTGTACTTTTCAATGTACGCATCCAGGGTGTGCGGGCCGTAGAGGGTAGAAGCGCCCTCGTAACGTTGCACGGCGTACTCCTCGGGGGTCGCGATGTAGTGCCCGTAGGTCTAAAGGTGAAATGTAAGTCGTAGAAGAAGAGGAACAGGTAAGAGATATACATTGGCTGGGCCCGAGACGACGACGTGAGCGCTATTGTCGAGGACGCCGGTGGCAAGCAGTTGAGCGCGGACAGCCGCCCTGCAAAGATATGAGCAGGTGATCAAGTGGAATCAAGTAACCACGCACTTGAGACGGCGGCCAGCCATGGTCGTAAGCTCGCCGGGAATGATGAGCATCACTATTCAGATTCAGGCTTGATCTTGCTTGTCCACAAGACACATACCCAAGTTTCCGACTTTGAGAAGCTGAATATCGACCGTGCTGCAATGACGGTAAGTAAAGCTCAATGCGAGCCACGCAGACAACTGACTTGGGACTCCACGGGTACGGTTCAGTCGCATATCCGGTGTTGAGCAAGATAGGCTTGGGCGCCTGACAGGCGACCTGTGCAGCCGACGGAATGGGCGTGATGAACGACTTGACGATTTCCCATAACGGATTCCTATATTTTCATAAGTATCGGACTGTAGTCACAAAGGGGAACGTACTGCGAGGTGGAGTTGTCACCCTGGACAAAGTCGAAAGCACCAGGGCCGTCGCTGCAGCACTTTCAGAGGACACAGATAACGGAGAGGATGGCCACGGACGTCGTTCCACCAGCGAAGGAGAAGCCCATCGCAGCGGGGCAAGTCTGCACCTGGGTTCCGTTGGGCAACGCGAAGGTATGGTTGGCCCTAAAAATCCGATAAGCGAGTGTCACGAGGGGAACGAGACACTCACATATTCAAATAGACGTGCACACTCCGCACCGAGCCCGTAACAGGCGAGAGCGTAGAGCTCATCAGCTTCTTGGCCGCATCGACCTGAATCTGCGCAATCATCTCGTTGGAGTGGAAGCCGAGCGAGTCGAGCGTGAAGCCTGGCCCACGGCCGTGGCAGTCCGCAACGGTGCCTCCACAGGTGGAGGAGTTGGCCTGGCAGGGCATTCCGTCGTATGGCTCGCCGGGAGACTCGCAGAATGCACCGAGGCTGCAGAGTGTTAGCTTTTCATCCCCAAGACAGAGGAAAAGAACAGACGTGTTCGGGCTGGTGTCTCCGACATTGGCCTGTGCAAAGCCAGCGACGAAGGTCTGGTTTCCAGGCATAGCATTGGGCTCTATGGAGGCTGAAATAGATGTTAGTGGAAGGGGCCCGGTGTAGCGCATTCAGATAATCACATTCGTAGAGATAGGCGGCCATTCCCTTGTTATCTGAGCTGACAAGGGTGTTGTTCTGCAAACTGTTAGCGCAGCTTCAAGAAGGCCATCGAAATCACCTACCTCGTAAAGACTCGTCCCGTGTACCGGGAACCAGCTGAGGAAGCCTCGAGATCCGAAGCTCAGCAGGTCCATAAACTTGTCCTGGTCTCCACCCTGGTCCACATACATGTCCTGCTCGGCCTGGGGATTGAAGAGATACGCAGTCGGGCTGCGGTTGATGTTGCCGCCAGTTACGCTGGTGTTGCCGATAGTGAGGGTACCGACTGCGAGAGACTCGTGCGCGCGGTCGACGGCAAGGACGACGCCCTGCACGATGGCACCGAACGTCTCGTTGACGAAACCGAGAGAAGTGATCTGGGGAAGCAGGTTCTCGAGATATCCACCAACACCGCTGTGCTGCGCCAGAGAGTTAACGAAGCAATAATAGTAAGACAAAGCACACACCTGGTGAGTACTCGAGAGAGCAAAGTTCTGCGCCGTGTACAGAGTCCCATACTTGGCTGCCAGCTGCGCCAAAATCTCGCGGCGAACACCCGTGTCGCCCATGGCAATGTCGGCATTGATAAACACAATACGGTTGGCCTCGACGTCAGGCTCGCCGATAATCCAGGCGCGAGCACGTTGGCGCATGTGCAGACCCGTGTCGGTCTGCCCGAGGGAAGCATAACCCTGTCGCAAAAGTCAGTTCTGGCAGAAATGGGTGCTCTCATGGACTTGATACCCACCATCATGTTGGTCTCCACCACGGGACCCGTTATGTCGGCGATGCCCAGACCCAGCAGGTATTGAGACTGGGCCATGGCGCTGAGCACCGAGGTGCAGAGCACCGCGAAGGAGGGCAGGAGGCGAGTCATCGCACGGGGAGGGAGGGACACGGGCTGAGACACCGGATGGACTGGTTCATATGTTTAAGGCGAGCCGGAGGCAGCTGACGATGACGGGATGCACATGGTTAAGAAGTTGACGAAGAGCCACTTGTGCGGATCGCAGCATAGCAACTGCCAACGAATTGATTTTAACCGAGCGCAGACACATATAGGGCGAAGAATCTGGAGGAAAAGGAAGCCTCCGTCTGAGAGACGCGGAATTTCGAGCAAATTGGGCTCACTGTGAGTTTTCATTACGCATAGCTTCGAATTCTTCCGAGTGCCCTGGTCCGGTAGCAACTGGAAGACATGTGTTGCGGTCCCACATGCGCGCTACGGTTGGCTGGCGTTGGCGAGTCCGATGGTGAGTACTTGAGTTGACAAGGCGGACTTGTCTGAATTTGGCACATCAAAACCAAATCAAAGCAAATCTTTCCTTCTGCTCAATGCTTGCAAAATTCTGGCCGGTAGTGCCATCCATCCTACAACTAACTGAGTGCTACCGCTTGGATATCATATGCGACGCCAAATCTTCTCGCCGAAGTCGAAACCATTCCTTTAGTGACCACATGATGCGGGGTCACGGGTAGCCATGCGTGGGCGCCGGCAAGGTGCTGGAATGGCCAAAAATGCGGGGAACTCAAACGTTGACATGTGCACCTCGCTCGCGTGAGAAGCACCGAAAAAAGAAAAGGCTCGTTCGATCGTCAAGAAGAAAAAGAGCTTGAATGAAAGTCACATTCTGCACATTGTCCGCAGGGTTGCGAGTCCCAAAGAGCACCGAGAAGATATACTACCTTGCGCTGAGTTCACGAGAGGTTCCGGATTAATGACCTCCGCGGGGACCCAGGGTGTATTGCCCGGAATGAGCTCGTCGAATTCAGATTGGGTAAAAGTCAACAACGAGAGATTCAGGAAGGGTCCTAGTATCGACTGGCGCCCCGCCGGAGAGTACCTTGCGGTATGAGGTCTATCTGGCCACATAAATCTGTGGTCCGAAAGCATGAGCAGGCGGAGCAGGTTATGATAATTTGTATCCTCCCGTTGAGACCCTGGCCAGCCTTGTTGAGATTGCGAGGATTTGAGCTTGTTCAGTGAGCCAGATTCGATACTGGGCCGGGAATTCAGTCCAGTGAGGCGCGGTAAGGGTCCTCCCCAGATTGAGAGAGAGTCTTCTGTGAGATTCCGACAGGGACTCGGCGAGATGATGGTGGTACGGGATCAAGCTTACCAGATCTGAGATCACAGATGCGGTGATTATCACAGGCGCTGTTCCCACGGTTGATGTTCATATCGAACTTGGCTCGCAAACAAAACTTTCTCGCAGGTGAACAGTCGTTCTACATTCGACCACTCTATTTAACGGTACACGGATCAGGAACGGGAAGACTTTTACTGGCGTCCATCAATTAGCGTCCCTAGTCTGTCGCCCCCTCCGTGCCAGTGGGGACAACCTGTGCGGAATCAGCTTGTTCTCCCTGGCTTACAAACGCTTACAGAGCCCAAGTCGTAGCAACAGAACAGTGAGTAAGCCTGAGTAAGCGTGCTTGGATTATTCGGAGATCAAACCCCCGAACCAATCTGTGGATTCTGTTCAAGTCCTTTAAAAGAGGCATCTAAACAACTGAAAACCGAACATGCGCCTCACTTCTCGCTCGGTGTTTACCGCTGCTTTCGCCGCCATGGTTGTGGGCGCCACTTGCGACGAGTACAATTTGAAGCCTTTCAAGATTGACCTCTGTGGGGACATTCCGCACCTCAAGGCCCTGGTCAAGAATACCTGGTTGCCGGAGAAGGCTCTGTATCCTGCCGCTGGAGTCTAAAAAGGCGTCGAGTTGGATAGCTTGCGGGAGTTGCGCACGGAATGGGTGACAACTTTTGATTGGGAAAAGCAGGAAGCTGAGCTGAATCGTAAGTATCGCGTTTTCTTTTCTGGAATTTATCTCATATTGTCCGACAGACTCGACCACTTCACCGCCGAAATCGAAGGGCAAGTCGTGCATTTCGTGCACCAAAAATCGAAAGCTTCGGACGCGATTCCCGTCATTCTGATTCACGGATGGCCCGGTGAGTTTCTTCGAGCTCGTGCTGTCATTGCCTGCTCAATTATTTTCTTTAGGCTCTTTCCACGAATTCCTCCCGGTCATCGAGCCATTGACTCAACGTTCAACGTTCAACGCGACCAGCGGAAAGAATGTCTCGTTCAATGTCGTGGTTCCCTCGCTCCCCGGATTTGTCTTCTCCTCCCCCCCGCGGCTCGCCTCAGAACTGGACCGTCGACGATACCGCCAGAGTATTCAACACATTGATGAATGAGGTTCTGGGGTATTCGACCTATGCTGTGCATGGAACCGATTGGGTACGAGCATCTGTACCGAGTCGAAATAACGCTCATATGGATGCAGGGCGCTGGTGTGTCGTATTCCATGTACATACGAGACTGTGCGCGCAACGCATCTCGCATTCCTGTCGTTCACCCCTCCAACGGCCCAAGATATTGCCGACAACAATATCACTCTGTCGGATGTTCAGAAGGTGACGCTGCAGCGAGATATAGAGTGGACCTCGACTGGGACTGGCTATTTTGTTGAACTGCAGACCAAGGTGAGCTCAGCCTATTGTCGTGTCTTTCATTCCCACTTAACCTCGTCTGTCCTCAGCCAAACGATCTTGGGCTGGCTCTGTATGACAGTCCTGTCGGACAGCTTCATCAGACTTTTGACATGAAACTTGTGAGCTTGTACAAGCTCATTCAAGCTCACAAGCTTCTGCCAAATCGCCGCAAGCTCACAAGCTCACAAGCCAGGTCCTGAAATCCACAAGGTCTGCCGTTCGACTCCTGGAAAGTGCAAATTTTTATTCATTCTTGGCCGCTCCTGCATTTACCTTTGTGCTCAGTGGACTCAAGGGCTGTCCTGCTGTTTAAAGAATTATTTCCGAGCTCAAATTTGGTGTTTTCAGATGCATTGTTCATTGGAATCGAGCTTGCGAGCTTGTGCGGCAAGCTGCCAAGCCCCACAAGTCCACAAGATGATTGTCAAAACACTGCCTGGATCGGAGGAAAATTCAAAATCTGTGCGTTCTCCATCTGGCTCGCTTTGTTGTCTACTCACTCACAAACTCGCCAGGGTCCGACCCGCCCGCAGGAACCCCACCATCCGTATTCGACAACACCGCAATCCTGACCGCCATCTCACTCTACTACCTCACCCACACCTTCTTGTCCTCCGTATTATGGATTTACGAACAGAACCCGAACGGGCTCAAGACGACATACATACACCAAAGCTCCGACCGACGCTCCACTGCTTTTCAACCAATACGAGTACAATGTTGGATTTTGGCCCGAAGAGTACGTCGCCAAGGTTGGGAATTTGGTGTCGTACAAAGGTGTGTGCCAACCATTCAGTTGAAATTGATTCGATGAGACTGATGCTGAACGTCTAGTACACGATTTTGGCGGACATTTTGCTGGACTGGACAATCCTCCCGCTCTCATCGAGGACATCCGTGGCCAAGTACTTCTCGTGAATGTAAAAAGAGGCTCCGGTATCCCATAATGTCGATTCGTTTCCGTATAGTAGTAATACCGTATATACACCTATCCCAGTTGTTGAGTCAAGGATTCCATTTCCATTTCCGCTTCGCACACTCGCATTCAAACAGACCGCGATTTCAACAAGCAATTCATCGTCCCAGGGATTCACCGAAGCAAGCAGATGATGATATTCGAATCCAGATACAGAGGAGAGAGATAAAGAAAAGAAAATTTGATGCAAGCTATGTTAGTTGCGGGTATATGTAACCTGGCACTCGGCGGTCGGAAAGCGAACAAAACCAAACGACCCAAGCACTGCTCGCACTAGAAGGACAAGTCAGCTCCGTCGACAGCAACATAGAAAAAACACGCACACGTCAAACGACTCGAACACCCCTTCAGAATCTTGAAGAAGTTGAGGTAGGAAGTTTTGCTGGTGGCGAAAAAAAGTTGGGCGTCCCCTACAGTCTTCATGGCCGCACTAGAAACCTCGCTCGTGTCCCTCGAATTAGATCCTCTCTCGTGGTGGTTGAGGTTGACGCTGCGTTGGGCGCTTCTTCTGGTCGTATGGTATTCTTCGCTAGCCGATTCTCAACCGAGTGCTGCAGGTAGAGAGGACATGATGGCTTTCATTCTGTGTCGAGTTTAGTTATGGTAATAAAATGAAAAGTAAAGAGATATACCTGCGGCGTCGCCAGCGCCAATATTGTACCCTTGGGATTACGTTGCGCACCACGGGCATCTACTCGATAGTGAGTGGAAGAAAAAATCAGTGGCAATGGGACGCACAATGTAGAAATAGCTATAGATGATGATGACGGGCGCGGCGATGAGCTGGGAAACGCGGGTCAATGACGGAAGTGGACCGAAAAATAAGATGCTCACCAATTTCTGACTCCAATGTGCGCGTACCCACATCGACTCCCATAGCAAACGCACAAGCTCGTGAAACTCTTTCTTCTGCATGATCCTCCAGTTGTTGTGGCGTTCCTTATAGAACCGGCGGAACTGTGCCAATTGTTCGCGCGCCTCTGGCGAAGAAGAGGCGAGGTCCTCTAAATCGTGAAACCACCTTCGAATTCCACGACCCAGTGGCTTGAGTTCGGATGACGTAAAGGAAATATCCGCCAAAAAGCGAAAGATCACCGTAGCAATCCAGGTCCAAAGGGATACAATTGCAACAAAGATCGGTAGACCACCAGGACGAAAAGATCGGACGATGGCCCAAATTGTGGACGGAAGGTGGAGCAGCGCCAAGTAAACGGTGCGAAGACAGGCCCACGAGGAATAGATCACCAGAGGTCCGGTGACGATCTGAATGAAGTGCATCAGTACCAAAAACTACAAACGAAAGGGGCAGGAGTACCGAAATAGTTTCCCATGAGAAGGTGGGACTAGCCATTACAACGCGGCGTCGAATGTCTTCGATGCTTGGTGTGTATCCGTCACGGCAATAGAAGTAATAATACATCCAGAGTATCCGACGGAGCTTGGGATGCAAAGCCCACAGCAACCACGGACCCAGCGTGAGGCAGCTTCCCGAAAATATTTCGAGGTATTGAGCTTTGTCGAGACGGACTCGGTGGCGGGAGATGAAGGCGACAGCGCGTCGCTGGGCGAGGACGATGAGGAGCCCGGCGAAATGACCGACAACCGCGAGGAATGCCGTCTTGAGATAATACAGGCCGTAGTCGTAGATATGTTGGATAAGACTGAGAATATCTAAAACCCTGTTCTCGAGTACCAGTGCTAGGCGGTATAGCATCAACTGGGGAAACAAGCTGTTCGAAGCGGGCGTCTTCGTCGTGGACGCATAGGCCAAAATGGTCATGAAGAGCGCGAAGAAGAACGAGAGCAGCCGGACGCGATTCTGTGGTGCTATGTCGGGCTCTGTGACGGGCTCTGGTGGTACGGCTGCCGTTGGAGTTGGCGCACGGCGAGCGTCTTTGAAGGTCGACCAAATGGTGAAGACGACGCTGGCGAAAAGGAGGGCGGCCAATCCATACATAACGACGTAGGGGAGCTCGGATGGCTCGCTGGAAGTCGGGCTTGGAAGGCATCGTGTAGGCTCGAGGAAGATGGGGGTGGTGCGAGTCGGCGTGTACTTGACAACAGGCGGCGACTGCGTGGAGATGTGGAAAGCCTTGCTGGCGAAGAACAGGCCGGCGAAGCTGCGGGAGGGCGAAGAGGGCAGAAATCGAGTAGGGCATGGTGGTGGTACTGAATCAAGATGTAAATGCAGTGTCAGCCACCCTTGCACGGAAGATGGACAAGAAATTAGGCGCTACTCTACTTATCTGCTCAACGACGTTGGAACGACGCGTCTGGATGAACGCTATGTGGATGCCTTTGAGTCGGAGGTCAGTCTAGTCTCCTTCGACAGAGCTGCAGCCATCAAATCATTTCCTTCTCTCTTCTTCCCCACCACGTCCACACGCGTAAGTTCATCTCGCCTAGCTCAGTTTGGCTCAAACTCACTCTCAAACCTCTTCAAAGGGATGCTGTCTTCTCTCTACAGTGTCTTTCACGGTCTGGCCGCCCTCTTCCTCGCGACACATGTCGCAGTCCACCTCTCGCCAGACGGCTCCCTACCACACTGGCGTTTGCCCACCCTGGATAATGTACAACACACAGCGCATTCTGCGCTTAACACCGTCCTTTCTGTGGCCAACGCCTTCCTCCCGCCTCGCCCTATCCACTACAACTCGGTAGACGCGTTGGCCATGTGGCTCGCAGAAACGCAACAGGAGCTCGACATGGCACACCGCGAAATATCGCGCCTTCAGCACCTAGAGCGTCAAGTTCTTTATAAGCAGAGTCTGTCTGCACAGGGTACCCTCAACTCGCCTCTCACCCTCGGCCAGTGTCCTGCGTCACATCTCCACCACCTATCTCTCCCCATCCTACCTCCTCGCCCGCCGCTTCCCGCCTCAGAGCTCACACCCGCAGCACTCCCTGACTCTCTCCCTCTGAGCGACCCATCTGAGCCCGTGTGGTCACGTCTGATTGACCGCATGATGCAGCACCACAGTGGGCCGCCCTTGGTGTCGCTCTTAGTGTGCATCTTGCTCTTCATTGTCATTTGGTGCATCGCACGGAGGTTGGAAGTGCGCATCGGGAACCGTCGGCAGCATCCCTGCCAGGAAGATGTCCCTCTCGTCGCCGTCATACCGCCCGCCAACCGACGACAAGCCCCTGCGGCTGGATCTCTGACGCGACTCCGTCGGCGAGGATGGTCTCGCCCTAGCCAGCTCCAAATCCCGGCGGTTCAAGCTATATTCGCCGGTTCAGCCGCAGCGCTGCCTCTTCTACCGCCAATGACGCCACCCCCGAACGACCTCCGCTCGCCACCTGCTCCCGAACGTCTCGATTTCGCTGCTGCGTCCCATTCCACGCCGTTCCTGGAGAATGTACTCGCTTCAGTGGGACTGCAGGACGTTTCCATGGACGACGCGGTCGATGATACGTTTGCGGAACACGCTGGCGTGATTGACCCTTCCACTCTCGCATGGCCGCCCATCAGGCCCCGTGAAACACCCTGGGTTGTAGCCACAATGCATTGTACCTTGCCGTGGCAGGGGGGTACATTTAAATAAGGTGACACCTTGACAAGGCAGCCATCATGTGCCCACATTGCAATGTACCTTTGGCAGTGCACAGCAAAGAAATTAAAATGCAGCAAGGGGGAATTGAACCCAAAACCTCCTGCTGTCATCCAGGCAGAGTGGATGGCAGACACTTTAACCAACTGAGCTAGAGAAGAGTGACAGAGGGTTCTCCACATCAAGCCAAACTATGCCCTCAGACTGAGATCCAGCAGTGAATCGGCGGTTAGACGCGGGTTAGGTTAGGTTAGGTTAGGTTTGGTGCACCCCTAAACAAATGACATCCCCCCCGCGGCTTCGTCTGTGAGTGGAAGAACTCGTAATCCACCGTGAATGGGCGGTTAGGGGCGATATCTGCTGTGAATGGTGATTAGGGGCATCATCCAATGGGAATGACAGCATCAGATCAGGGCTGGTCAAATAGGGTAGTAGTGGCCTCAAATAAAGCACCCAGTATGGTTCTGTAGTGTAGCAGTAAGCAGTCATTCCTAATATAGTAATCCCTATGCTGGAGGTCTGGGGTTCAATTCAGCCTGCTGGCAGCTATTTTGCCCTGCTGTGGCTGGGTGCAATTCATTTAGCAAGGCTGTGACAGGGTACAATGCAATGTGGGCACACTGTGGCTGGGTTGTCAAGCTGTGGCCACAATTAAATGTACCCCCCAGGCATGACAGGGTACATTGCCTATGTGGTACAGCTACACCTCCGTGAAACTCCACGTGCATCTGAGGTCGTCGTGGCCCCTCGCATCGCCATTCTGGAGCCCGAGTCTTCGGCCGGGGCTTTACGGCGGGAGATGGAGGAAGATCAACGTCGAACGGACGAAGCTCTGGCCCGGGCACGCCAGGCAGCAGAGAACCGGCTCATGTCTGCATGGGCTGCAGGCCGCGTTCCTATTTTGCGGTCACCACTGCACCCACGCTTGGGGCTCGTGAATATGCCGCTGCAGAGGGAGACTGTTGGGGTGGTGGCGGAGGAGGAGGAGAAGGAGAACACGCCTCCGGAAGTTGTAGGTAAGGGGAAGGGGAAGGCGCGTGCGCCATAGATTATCGTACATGATTCATGAACTAGTCGGACTCTCTTTCATACACACTGTAGCAAACTATCACTCTCCTGTATAACGCTAGAACTTTTTTTGTAGGTACATCCAGTACTTAGATTGTATGTATGCTAGATTTGTATCCGGACGAACCACCACCATCATCGATCATCGATCATCGATCATCTTCAATGCCATCTTTATAAGAGCACTAGCTGGAACCCGTGCATCCGCACGGCAGTCTGGCAATCACTGACATGCATGATTCATTGAGACTCCGAAGAAGAGAGAGAGAGATGAAAAACCACTCTGGCTGCCAGTGGCAAATGCTTACTCGTCGTCGGCTGTTCTGCGCAGGTCCGTCGCTGCCGCTCTCTCCCTTGGCACTCCTCAGCCTCCTCATACTTCAGTCTAAGTATTTGTATGTACTTCCATTGCACTCGTGAATAAAGCGATCATTCGACTTCCTGGATACTGCATGCAAATCTGTTTTTGTAGCTAGTCATTATTTAGTCCAGCTAACCCATTTGACGTTGCCTTGCGATGGTAATCTTTCGGAGCGCATAATGCGGCTTCGTCTGCTTCTGCAAATACCGACAGCGTCACCCAGCAGGACACGGAGATCTGCTTCAAAGCCTGTTGAAGGTTCGTCTCCCTCGTGGCCGAAACATCGCAGAACCGACCGATAACTTATAAGGGTACCCTTGCTGCGAATCGGCTGGGGAGAAGCGTGAGTGCGGGCCTTGTGGGGGTAGTGTTGTCGACGGTTGAGTAGATACATTGCCAGTTGAAGGACCGATAGCGGCCGTTTCAGCAGCCTCCCGTTCACGCCGAAGCCGCTGAGCACAACTTCGTGCATTGATTTCTTGAGTCTCCGGCGGTGTTCCCAAGCCCAAAGCCGCTTGAAGTGCTCGCTAAAAGCCAGTCAGAAAGAAACCAAGAACTTGCCACAGAATGAGCCCCACGCGCATGGAGAGCCGCAATCACGGGTTCACAAAGAGCCTGAGGGAGGACAGGAAGAAAAGCACCCGTTCCGACTGAATCTCTGGACCCACGCCAAAAGCCGACAAAAAGCAGGGAGGAATCGATTTATTTGGCTGTAGATCTCGCTGGGAGGCGCGAATACATCTTTCTAGAGGCCGGGGAGGCGTGCATACAGGTGTGGTGGGCCGTGGCTGAATGGGCGAAAACGGCTGAACGGCTCGGGAAGTCTCGGCAGTAAAAGGGAGGGCAGTAACAAAGCAGTAACATGGCTGAACTGGATGAGGAGCTGAAGAATGGAGAGATGAAAGAGAGAGTGGGGCACAGCCGCTATCTGGCAGGGGTACACCTTGTGTAATCAAATTGATGGGAGAGGGTACCTCTGCCATTTCACTTCCCACCTGGTGCTACAATACACAATCTGAGAGCAGGAACATCTTTGGTGTTATATTTAAACATCTCCTATAGGAGTACAATTCCTCCGAAGGCAAATGAAGAGAAGGGAAAAAAAGTCAACAGCATGAACCGAACCCATGACTCTGACACGATATCACGATGCAAACGGGTTGTTTGTACTTGCGTGGATAAACACTATCTATAACCTGATTGGCTGAGAGCTCGAAAACGTGACTGCTGTCTTTTGTATAAGTAGATTTTTCACAATTCCCGCTACCTTTAGGTAAGGGTTTCTTATAGGGAGCAGGTTTTGACAGCTCTGGCAGTAAATCACATTTTTTCAGCAGTTTTGACTAAGCACATATCTTTTTGGCTGGTGCCGGAAGACGGCTTGAAGCACAGCATTTCAGTGACCATATTCGTGTAGAGTAAGCTGATGGAATTACGTGGCGCTTGCTCTCTCTTCACTGCTACGATGTTTCGATGTCTTCACCTCGCTACGCAACGTTCTGCGACCAACCTTTGTCGACAACCTTCGATGGTCACTCTGATACCACCAAGCTCCCTAGCTCATGTGTCCTGGGAGCCTCTACTTCACTGGCAGTCTTCAGGGTTTCTTACACTGCCCCTCATCGACGGCACCAACTCTTCTACTCCAATCAACCCTCTGTGCACTCCGGAGACCTTGAATATGATCTTATCCGTGGATGAAATTGGTTGAGCATTTGCCTGGACCGCCAAACGCTGCCACAGGCCAGTGGCCTTTTGCTTTGACCACCGGAGCCACACAGCCTGGAAAACTCCACTCAAGTATCGCGAATAGCAACACAACTTTGACACCATTGCTAATGCATCCTAAGGCTCAATCCAACCCCCCGTAGACATAGATTGCGAGCTCGAACAAAACCCGAAGGTAGGTCTCTCGTTCATGTCTTTTCCTAATGTGACCGATTCACTGTTGTAGGCTTGTCATTTACACCGATCCAACTGCCAGCTGTAGCCCAGCCCATGGATGTGGATAGTGAGTCTGTACGAATCGCAGATGCCCTTGAAGGTAAGACACGACTTCCCATGGTCCGCTGATCCAATCTAATTGCTTCTTTGTTTGCTTCGTGAATGCGCTCTCTGTGGCGAGCGTCCAGCTTGTTCTTGTGCATCGTAAAATTCCAACTTTGCTGTCCCTGCTGAAACTGCTGAACCCGTTGAATTGTCTGCTGTTGCTGTTCGTATCATACATGATATATTTCTTGGATGTCATGTTACTCGAGCCCGTGTCCCAATCTTCCATGCAAAATTTGAAGCAGTTCATTGTGCCCTTGACTTGCATGTTGTGTTGATTTTTTCATGATCATGCCATGTGATACACATTTCCTTCCGATGTTTGTCAAACTGGCCATGGAGCCTGCCTCTCTCATAGATCAATGGGAACTTGCTAAAAAAAAACACGTGCATTCGATACTGAAAAAGGACATTTGAAGGACATACGCTCAAAGACAAAGATATCCATCATCTCGAAAAACCACCAGGTAGCGGGCCTTGGCCGCCTTGCCGCTTGTCGGCCCTTTCAGCTTATAAATAATATGGTTGAGATTCTGACTGGAGGTGTTGACCTTGTGGGGAATGGTTTGGGATTTCCCCCGTGATTGAGCCTGATGTTTCATGGTTTGGAGGATGGTTTATCTTTGAGCATGATGGTCTGGGCATCTTTACTTAGCCTGGTTCAAGGTTTTTAATTCCAGCCAGATGGTTAGTGGACCTGCTTCCAATTGCATGGTTTCGAGTTCCAACTCATTGTCCAATCGAGGTGGAGGTATATGGGTCTTCCCGTGACACCGCCCAACTCAGATCAAAATTCGGATCAAACAAAACATTGTGAATTCGGCCCGGGATTCGGATCAGTGTGATGTTTCCAGAAGTTGAATTTGTACGGGAGGAAATTGTAAACTGACAGCAGAGAGAGCATTGAAAAAATTACTGCTCCAAGTCGAACCGCGTCATCAAAGTCGGATGGGTGACAATCGGTCTTCATTTGAGTCCCATGGTTAAGCAATTTTCGATGTACCACGCCGGCTGAGCAGAGGCACTGATGTGCACCCGGCAATCAATTTGATGAGAGTTCGAGCCGATGGGCCGATCCACGCGGCAGACCAGAAACCATGTCGGAAATCTGGGTTTGAGCTTGTAAGTGGAGCGTTAGTCACAAGTGTTGACAAGTATGTATAAGCGGGTCCAATTTTTGATAAGTCTAGATCAATTTCATAAGCGCTGCCAAGCGCTAAACTCAGCTGGATGCGTCAATTCTGGGAGGTACATGAATACAAAAAAAAAACTACATATAATCGTTGGGCTGTGCGCACGGGTCCCCGGACCTACCCTATCGACAATTTCAAGTCGCTCAGGCCGGGGCAAACAGCTTCAATTCTTCCTCTCTTGCGACAGGCTCATCCGGGTCAAAAGCGGCCAATTGGCGGCAGGTACAAAGTAGGGAATCCGCTTCATCTCTGAAGGTCAAGAGGGATTAGAAAAGCGACAGCGACAATGATTAAAAACACATGTTATGTCGCAGTGCAGCTTAATAACATTCCTGCAATAGTGGAGCAGACGGAAGTAGGAGCGGGCAGACTCGGACTGCTCGCGCAGAAGGCGCGTGTAGGCGAGGTTGCCTTCACAGAGGAGTTCGTCCCCGGTCGCGGACGCGATGATGTGAGAAGCCTGCACCAGTTTCAGCCAAGTATTCAGACAGACGAGGCGGCGGGATGAGACTCACACTCAATGGGGTTGATGGAGGGGCCGAGGGCTCAGAGGGCAAGGACTGAGAGGCCGTGGGCTCAGAAGACGAGGGCTCAGAGAGCTCAAAAGGAGGCGAGGGTAGGGTGCGGAGTGCTGACATTTTGGGGTGGTGAAGGTTGGAGACAAGGTCAACAATAGTTGTTGTTTATTTATTCGCGGCGTGACGTCGACTTTCTTTCATTCCAGCGGTGAACAAGATGACAAGGCACTCGATATCCCGGAACACCAGTCGCCCACTAACGCGATATCAGTGGGGACCGACCAACCGACGTCTAGATACTCCTTGACCTCTCCTTGCGGCAGGACGACATCATTGCGACAGCATCGACTTGGGAACTTGAAGCCATGCAATCTACGCACGTATGGTCGGCTCATGGTGGAAGAACGGACGGTGGTGTAGGCAGGTACGTCCCTGCATCTTCTTTCATGCCTCCTCCTCCGTCACGACGGCTACGTACGCGGCGGCGACCATGACTTTCAACGACGTCTTCAGCACTCGTGGGCACTGGACGTCCAGTCTCCTTCTTTTGCGACACTTGTCAGCCCCGCGCCGATACCTAACAACGCCACTGACACGACGACGACCTCTCCGACTTCGACCCATCCGACCGACGTTGATTACGAGCTACTGTATGGCCGAATTGTGTTGTTTGAGACGAATCCGGATGACCCGAGGGACTGGAGTGACTCATCCGGTGCGTGTTAGCGCTCAATCCCTTTCTTTTCTCACCCAATTCCCAACCAACTCTGCCTGGCGGACTGACGTGAAGGCAGCAACGACGGCGAAGAGGAAGACCAACGGGAGCGTGCTGCGACTATTATTGTCCTTGCGCAACAACGCGCCTGGGAACCACTGCGCGCTGACAGTGAGCAGCCGATTCGTCGACGCCCACACCTCCGCCCGGTTCGTCAAGCACGGGTTCTTCCAGCGTGGCTGCCTGCATGGGTGCTTCATTTCAAAACTACATACGTTAACACGGATTCAGTCACCGTGCCTTCCTGCCCTTTACTTTATGGTATGTCATGTCGCTCATCGATATGTCCGGCGAGCTGATTCGACTCCTCAGAATCCACGCTCCTTGGACCCTGGCATCTGGTATGTTAGTTTATGCATTATTCTGGCTGGGCGACTCATTTCATCTTTTTTCGTCATTGTATCCACCGCAAGTCTGCACCAAATGCGTGCAATCCAAACACGAAGGCGAGTCTGTTCCTTCTCCAACTTGAGCTACCCTGGCTTTAGTTTCAATCGCTGTTTTTGCACTGGACCATGGCACCGTATGTGTTCCATTCATCGTCTCGCGCTTCTGCTGACTTTGACCCTAGATTCTGCCTCGACTGATCTCATTTGTACTCGTACGTGATCTGCGCTCTGCATCGACTCTGTGCTTACAAATCTCTAGTGCTCTTATTCATTCGGGGCGTCACTACTCAAAAGTCTTTTCCTTCTCGAATACTTCCCGCACTCACTTCAACTTGTAGATTGTTGAAACTCTCGTCAGTTCTCGCACTGGCACTCAAGAATTGCAACCGCCGTCATCTTCTCTCTCCGCGCACTCCCAGTACGTCTTTTTCCTTCTCCGCTTGTTCGCGCACTGAATCAATGGCGTAGATGTTCTTTATTCACTGTAAGTAGTCCACATCCTCGTTTTTCGTATATAGGACAATATAATCTGCTTCGACTTGGAATTTTCTGGATGTCTGAACTGGGAAGCGGGAGCGGGGCATTAGTGGGAGGCCTTGGGAGCCCTTAAAAAGCCCGTACAAGGCCCAGAAGCCTCCTGAGGGCTTGTGAAGACTTCTCAGTTTGAAAAGACATGGTTGAGGCCCTTTTGAGACCGTATGAGGCTCCTGCGGCCTTTTATGCCTCCCATACCCCTCCCATACCCCATGTATGGGTTTGGCATTTTTGGCGATGGAAAGGTTCGCCTTGGGGGCCTGGGACGGCCAGCTGCAGCTTGAAGACACTGGGATGACTGCCCTCCGGGTTGAGAACCATCCGTCCACGACGGCCGTCGGTGGGTAGACTCTGTTAAAGGATGGTAACCACTAGTAGCCAAGCTATTGACACGTCGATGGAGGGAACGATGAGGAGGCCGGCGACGAAGGCGGTGACAGCCGAGGCGAATTGGACTCGTGAGGGACTGGGCTGGATTGGGGCTGGATCCCAAGTCGATCGGAATCCGCTTATCAAATGACCGATGCACTTATACTTTCAGGCTGCAACTTATACATCGCCTCTAAGACGAACTTTTTGCTTGTAGTTCACTTATGAGAGGTGTGTTTTGCTTACGTGCTTATGGCTCTTATAAGTACCTATCAGCGGGGTATAAGTACAGCAATGTTTTTCGGACACAACCAGAAACCTCAACCATCCCACGTCAACCATCAACTGACATATGTTTCACATGATCCTTACACCTGAACCATGCTTTGAGCACTTGTTCTCGCAGCTCAAGCCCTGAAGCATCAAGTAAAATTCAACCAAAACCAAGAACCATCCACCATTTATTTTTTTGTGATAAATAACCTCATACATCTTGCACAACTTCATTGTTTGCTTGATGATATCAGATCCGTCTTTCTTTTTGCCCTCACCCAGTCTCTTGGTTGGTGCTATTGTTGTCCATGACTTCATTCTAACCCAGTCTTCATAGCCATGAATCCCGATCTCAGAGCCATAATGACAAGTAACGGGCCGCCACTTAAACGGGACAGATTCGGCTCCTCTTGTCGTCCTCCGAATCTGAGCTGGCACAGCTCGACACGCAAATCCACCGGATTGTATCAGCTCTTCGCGAGCTGAAGCGGCGCAGAGTCACCAAGAAGCAGCTCGTCGCCGATTTGACACGCGCATTGTCATCGTCTCGTTCCGACGCAGATTTTGACCGAAATCTTCAACCTCATTTGTCGAGCGGCGCACATCGAATCCGGTTCTTGACGGGAGCTGCCACCTTTGTCCTCGTACATATTCGCTATTGTCGCCTGGCATCTCTGAGCCTGAGCAGAGGTGAAGACACCTCCGATGATTCACCGGATCCTTGCTACCGATCAGCGGAACCTCCGCGTCATGAGTTTCCATTGTATGAGGAAAACCACGAACGGCAGCGACCTCTCCGTCGGAACCACCGATCTCGGACTCATCTCATGGCTTGCATGCCGAATTCTGGTCATGTATGGGCTGTTTTAGATGTTGGGTACCGCAACTAACTCGCTGTTAGCGTTCGGGAACCCTCAACACCTCGGTCTAGCGCTTGTGTGTATCCAGCTCGTCTCCATGGGCAGTCTTTTATCTTTACCAGACAAAGGCACTTTGGGAAATTATCGTCTCGAATTGCTTGTTGTGGTGGTATCAGGTCAGTCTTCTTTGCTCGTCTCCAACGACCTCTCAATTATGCTCAGGACTAGTCGCAGCAAGGGGGGACCATTATTGAAGGCTGCACGATTGGTGGAAAACTTGTGGAGAACTCTACTACCAGTGAGTTCCCTTCCGCTTTCCTTCGTCAAGTGGCTCATCTTCACACTTAGAGAGTCGTCTTTTCCCCTCCGCCGCATCTTCCATCCTCACTGACTTTGGTTGGTGACTCTTGATACCGCTTCCATCCCTTCCATCGCCTCCATCTCGATCCTGTAGCGGTCACTGTACTTTTCGGGCTGAGTTACGGAACAAAGCAATTATTCCACTTGAAGCACCGCCCCGATAGCCAAGGACGGCAGTGACGGGCAGTCTCGTTAAGCCACCTTGACAGCGCTTTCAAGTCCACCATCAACCCGCTCTACGCTTTATCGTACAAATACGATGAGCTCATCCGCGGGCTCATAGATGACCCGCTCGTTCTACTCTCGCGTCGAGCTGTGAGAATGGGGCCAAGCGCTGGGTGGCGTCGTGGATGATTCTTTTGTCCTTCCAGCGCGAGAAGGTGGTAACTCCTCCGGTGCGAAGAAGCTGCACGTTCAGAGGACGACACAGGTCCACGATAACTTGCATCAGGTATGGGCTCCTTTCCATGTCCTTTTCAATCGCTAAATCGCTGTTAGCGGTCGGGTTTCGGCATTCTACACAATATATGACCCTCAATACCCATTCATCCCAGCTCTCGTGCGTATCCAGCTCGTCTCAGCGGACAATCTCTTAATCCCCAGCAGATAAATCTTGCACTTCGGGCGGGAGAGATTATGGTCTTTGAATCGCGGGGAAAAAACTCACGCGACTCCCTTTCGCCGCGGTGGTATTAGTTCCGCATGCGTTCTTGTTGAGCGTGTTCCCGAACCGCACCGTGAGCAATGGTCGCACGATTACTGGAGAAACTCGGTGTTATCTCGACTAACACGGAGCTGGGTGGCTCATCCCCATCTTCCCAGCCCGTCCCCGCGACCTCGTCTGCAACTTGACCGCATTTCCCATCCTTGCCTTCTCCACCGATTCGCTCGCAACTGCAGATATTCGACGGCTTCTATCCCATCGTTCTCACTCTAGAGCTGCTGCATGGCATCCTCGCTCTACACGTTCAGTACACCGATCTGGCCGCGAGGCATGCTGCGAAAAAGCACTCCATTGTACACTCAACGCCCTCTGCCCATCATCTCCCCGTGATTGACCGACACATTCGATCCATGTAACACCATCAGCGGGGACACCATCCTCCACGAATCCTGTAGATCCCCAACAACATCTACGTGAGCTCGGCGTTGGATACACACTTCGAGAACCGCGCTGAGCAGACCATTGGCGACGAGGCGAGTTTCGCCCTTGCACCTGGGTGTGGCCGTGGCTCTGCAGATTCGATGCTCAGACCGGGAAACTTACGACATACAACATCTCGATCTTCTCAGCGCCAATCGCAGCAGGGGACGTCACTGACGGAGTGTCGCCTGCGTTTGTGCTGGGCGTGTGCACAAACTGGATGGTTATTGAAGGCTGGAAGAATCGACTACCCGTGAGTTTCTTCGCATCTTCCTTGGACCGATAACTCACCTCCACCCTTAGAATCGTACCGCACCTTTTCCGAGCTTGGTGCATCTCCCATCCTTAACAATGCTGTTCCCATCATCCTCGACGGGTTCGCTCGCAATTACGGATGCTTGCTCGACCCTCCGGTTCCCACCCTAGACTGCAAGGCACGTCGGGCTTGGCGACGACTACCTGCAGCACCCTTTCTCGATCATGGCTCTCACCGTCTTGACAAACTTCACTCTCACTCGCGAGACATTGATCTGTGGAACACGACGTCCTCTGCTATCTGTAGCATCACGCGCAGATCATCCGCAAGGTCCCCAGTGTCTCTCCGCCGGTCGGTGGCGTGTACCTCGCTACGACGACCGTCCCCGCGTCTGCTGAATGTGGATGACGCGACGTCCCGCGATCTTTTGGTCAAGGGCGAGTTGGGCGTTGGGATACTATGCGAGCAGCTCTTTGGCAACGAGGTGCGTTCCTTCCTTATACCCGGGTGCGGGCGTGGCTGACCTTGATGCAGGTTTCGCTGGTGCTCAGGATGACGAATTCGGAGCTGGGCCGTGGCAGACATGGAGGAGACTGGCGCAATGTTGCTCGCATATCCAAGAATTCCAGGCATGATTAACGTGCATTTCCGACCGCCGCTGAATTGTAGAGTAGTTAATGTGATATAGTAAATGTGTGTATGAGTAGTGTAGATAGGAAGGATACAGGTGTGCTTGTGCTAAGTATACAATTGATGTGCTGTGGTACAAGTGTACAGTCCGCGTCCCAGAGAGAAGAATAAACGAAAGGAGCCGTGCCGTTCCCAAGGTCAGTGTCGGCCTGCTACCGGCCCATGCCCCATGTGCCTCCGTGACGTGCGCCCCGATGAAGGAACGACAAGAGCTCAACCTGCACCTCCCAGCCAAGCGATCCCCAGATCTCCTCTAGCCGCTTCACGCCGAGTTCTGCACGAACAACAGCCTCGCGATCCGGAACGATGGCAGACTCGGTCACCATGGACCGGCGAAACGACCCGTCCACGAGAACATAATTGCGCGTCGCCGGCAGGGAGAGACGACGCAGACAATGAAAGATGTGCACCCGTCGCATCCTGGGCAAAGATTCCCACCCGCCTGCGACGCCGGCCATATACCTCTTTAATGCGTCCAAATCAGGATCGTCGAGAACCTCCCTCGAGCATCTCCCGGTCTTCGGCATCTCCTGCGGGACATGGCTGAGGAAGAACTGGATGACCGCCGTCTGGTGGTCGTCGGAGAGCAGGTCCCACACCTGTTGGAGCTGGTAAAAGCTGGTGTGGGCCTCAGTTGCCGCATGAGAGTTGGGAATGTGCAGCGACTCTGTCGCACGGGGGAAATCGCCCTGGAAGTGCTGCTGTACGGGCGGCCTGGCATGCTCACGCAGCTGGGAAAGAATCCAAACGCGCTCGTCGAGGGTCAGGGCCGACCACCCGTCAGCCAAACCGCAGAATGCGCCGTCAGCCAGGACGATGTGATCCGTCGAAGAGGCGTGGGAGTCGTGGGCAGTTGGGGTTCGAGGGCGTGCCACCTCTGCGACTCGTGGCGTAGGAGGGTCATGGTTGTCTGCGGTCTTGGGGCCACGGAAGACATCGGTGAGCCTGGCGAGGAAGGGGACCCCCGCCTGGTTATCTCCTGCCTTTCCGTAGGCCTTGATCGCAACCACGAGGAGGCACGAGAGCAGCAGGGCCACTGAGAGCACTGTTGACTGGTCTCTGTGACCATTCGCAGCCGCAGCGTCTATCGATGGCGGACAGCTATCACGCCGAATGAGCGCTCCGCTGTCAATGAGCGCTTGCAGGCGGGAAAGCTCGCTGAGTTGAGCTTTGACGTCGTTAGACGAGGAGACGACTGCAGGTTCGGCTGCTGGAGCTGGAGCTGGAGATGGAGATGCAGCGGGAGCCGGGGCTGGAGACGGAGAAGGAGCGAGGGAGGGAGAAGGACTCTGAGCTTGGAAAGGCTCGGCGAGTTGAGGGTGCAAGGGCGAGACCCAAATTTGGGCGGTGAAGAGAGACGAGGCGAGGGAGGGAAGCGACGGGACCCAGTGTCGGGCTGCGTCGAGTGTGTATGCGTGAAGACCCAAGACTTCGTCCGGGCTTTGCAAGTGAATGGCAATTTGAGCAAAGAGTGGGCCTATGAGGGTGAGGAGGATTCGGAATGCGTGCATGGCTACGAGATTGAGTAAACGAGTAATGAAATGAACGGGCGAGCATACCTGGAGATGGTGGTGGAAAGAGAAAGGTGTCGTAGTGGGTTTGATGGCTGAAAGACGCGTCTTCGCTCTTGTCTGGCTTCAAGTAGAGAGCAAATAGGCAATCAATGTCGTCCTGGTCACCAGACGCGTCTTGCAGGCGGCGAGAGCAGCGATGTCTTCATGCGCGCACGGGTGGCTGACACTGCATTAAACATTTACATCTTGATTCAGTACCACCACCATGCCCTACTCGCTCTCAGCCCTCTTCGCCCTCCCTCGCAGCTTCGCAGGCCTGTTCTTTGCCAGCAAGGCTATTCACATCTCCACGCAGTCGCCGCCTGTTGTCAAGTACACGCCGACTCGCACCACCTCCATCTTCCTCGAGCCCACACGATGCCTTCCAAGCCCGACTTTCAGCGAGCAGTCTCAGCTCCCCTACGTCTTTATGTTTGGATTCGCCCTCGTCGTCATCGCCAGTGTCGTCTTCACCATCTGGTCGACCTTCAAAGACGCTCGTCGTGATGCGCCAACTCCAACGACAGCCGTACCACCAGAGCCCGACCCCGAGACAACAGCAGACGAATTCGACGCATGGCCACCGTGGCTCATGTTCCTGTCCCTCAATATCGCATTCTACCTCTCCTCCACCGTGACGGTCATCCGAGCGTCTCCCACCCAGAGCTTGTTGCACGAGTTGATGCTATACCGCCTAGCAATGGTGGTCGAAGAGAGCCTCATATGTTTCCTCAGCCTTCTCCAGCACCTCCACGACCACGGCCTGCAGTATCTCAAGATCTTGCTCCTTGCCGCAGCCAGCCATTCCCTTGGATTCATGATCGTCATCGGTTATCGACGTGCCCGAAAGTGGGTCCATGCACACTCAACAAGCCCAGTGCACTGGCATCCTTATTCTTGGATACTCCCACGCGGCATTATCCTCATCGGCCTTGCCCCCGGGTCCCGTTGGATCCCATGGCTGTATTACTACATTCTCGCCCGTTACACCCCTCTCCCAAGCCCCCAAGATATCCACGAGAATCTCGCATTGTCTTCAAGATCGTTGTCGGCAGGGACTCTACCGGTGTGTTCACTTCTTCCCCAGTCTGCCACATCCACTGATTGTTGAGCAGATCATCCTCGGCCCCCTTGCTCTTGTCATCGGTGCGATCGGCCTGCGAACGGCGGTAGACATTTTCTCGCAGTTTGTCTCCTTGGTCGGCGTCATAACCCAACTTCAAACGTGCCGCAAACTCCGTACTTCTTGTGTCTCCAGATGGCTGCTGCACATCTGCCTCGCCGCCCCCTTCGAGATTTATGCCGCTTCCGTGGCTGTGTTCATCTTATTGGAAGTAAACACGACAACCACCTTCCTTGGTCCCGAAGAACAGCAGCTCTTGGACCAACCGGTCAAGAACTTTCGAGATTTCCCGGGAGCAATGTGGGATATATTGCGAGTTTCTCGAATTGGTCACCGCACATGGAGGACCACTCAAGTTGAAGCGCTCCACAAGATTTGTTGTATGTTTGTAAACACGAGTAAAGTGTTGAATTGGGCTCAGAAATTGGTACCGTCCTTTTCATCTTTCCTCGTTCTTTGCTCATCTGTATTCCCAGATGATATTCGCGCCTGTGGTTATCATATATGGCTACATCTACATTGTATGTACAACCTCCAAGGCTTTCGGTTCTTCCTCATATTCTCCCTAGATGCCTAGAGCGCGCAAGATTTACATTCTGGTCCGCATAGAGCATTGGAAGTTCCGACGTCGACAGTATGTCCCTTGTTTCTTCGCCGTCCTTCTCTTCTGATATTTATCCAGGGCAATGTACCGTCAAATTCGCCTGAACAACTCGGTTGAGAATCGGCTTGCGGCAAACAACTAGATGACCAGAAGAAGTGCCTAACGCAGCGCCGGGTTCAAACATCGCGAGAGAGGATACTATACGGAGGGTCCAGAGTGGAGCTATCGGTGCGGCCATGAAGACTGTCGGGGACGCCCAACTTTTTTCGCCACCAGCAAACTTCCTACCTTCAAGATCCTATAGCGGTGTTTGTTCTTCGTCGTGTGAGTGACCTGTTGCTTCGCGAAATAGCTTTTTATCTAACAACTCTGTAGTGCGAGCAGTGCTTGGGTCGTCTAGTTTTTGTTCGCTTTCCGACCGCCGAGATTCAGGTTACATATACCCGCAGCTACATAGCTTGCACCTATCTTTTCTTTTCTTTCTTTCTATCTCTCCTCTGTATCTGGGTTCGAAATATATTATCTGCTTGCCTCATTCTTTCCGTGCGAACCTCGTATCGAAATGTAGACCCAACGACATCAGCGTGAGTCGGCGACTGGGAGCATTCGAAATGAAAAGCCAGAATTCAGGGAAGTTCTAAACAGGGATAGGTGTATGCGGGAAATGAGTCGACACAACGTCGCATTGGGGAGCCTCTTTTCAAATACCCGGGAAGTAGTTGGCCACATTGCGGATGTCCTCGATGAGAGCAGGGGGATTATCCAGTCCAGCAAAATGTCCGCCGAAATCGTGTACTAGCCGTTCATTATCAGTCTGATCCATTTGAACAGAAATTGCTGGCACACACCTTTGTACGACACCAAATTCCCGACCTTGGCGACGTACTCTTCCGGCCAAAGCCCAAGATTATATTCGTACTGGCTGAAAAGCAGTGGAGCGTCCGTCGGAGCTAGGGTATATACTGTGTGGAACCCATTCGGGTTCTGTGCGTAAATCCAGACCGAGGACAAGAAGGAGTGGGTGAGGTAGTAGAGCGAGACGGATGTCAGGATTGCGGTGTTGTCGAGTACGGACGGTGGTGAACCCGCGCGCGGGTCGGACCCTAGGGATTTGGTGAGTGGACCTGGAAGAAACTCGGTTGAAGAACGCACAGAGTTTGAACTTTCCTCCGATCCATGCAAGCTGTCCGACAGGGTTATCATACAAAGCCAGCCCAATATCGTTTGGCTGAACACAGATGAGGTTGGTTGGGAATACAAGGTATCGCGAAGCCTACCTTGGTCGTCTGTTCAAGAAAATACCCATTTCCAATGGTGCTCCACTCTGCATTTCGCTGTAGCGTCACTTTCTGAGCATCCGACAAAGTGATGTTGTTGTCGGCGATATCTTGGGCCGTTGGCGGGGTAAACGGCAAGAATGCGAAATGTGCGGCGCGAACAGTCTCGTTGAAAGAACTGTACAGGGAATATGCCACACCAGAGCCCTGCATTCATGTGAGCGTCATTTGGTAGACTATCATGGCAGATGCTCGTACCCAATCAGTTCCATGCACGGCATAGGTCGAATACCCCAGGACCTCGCTCATCAACGTGTTGAATATTCTGGCGGTATCGTCGACGGTCGAATTCTGAGGCGGGGGGGAGGAGAAGACAAATCCGGGGAGAGAGGGAACCACAACATTGAACGAGACGTTCTTTCCACTGGTCGCGTTGAACAACGGTTGAGTTAATGGCTCGATCACTGGGAGGAACTCTTGGAAAGAGCCTAGATAGAGGAATTGAGAGGTGAATAACAGGTCGAGATGCAGTCGGCTCACCAGGCCACCCGTGAAGTAGAATGACGGGAATCGCGTCCGAAGCCTCCGATTTTTGGTGCACGAAATGCACGACTTGACCTTCGATCTCGGCGGTAAAGTGGTCGAGTCTATCGGAACATATGAGGTGGATCCCAGACAAGAAAACGCGACACCTACTGGTTCAACTCGGCTTCCTGCTTTCCCCAATCAAAAGTCGTCACCCATTCCGTGCGCAACTTGTCACGCAAGGTATCCAACTCGATGCCTTTGTCGACTCCAGCGGCGGGATACAGAGCCTGATCCGGCAGCCAGGTATTATTGACGAGGGCCTTGAGGTGCGGAAGACCCTCTGAGAGGTCAATCTTGAAGGGCTTCAAATTAAACGTGTCGCGGGAGGCACCCAGCACAGTGGCGGCGAAAGCAGCGGTAATCACCAAGCGAAAAGTAAGGCCCATGTTGGGTTTCAGTGGTACAGACGACGTCTTTTAAAGGAATTCAACAGATGAGTCCGGTTCGGGTTGTCATCCCGGCATTTTCAAGCACGCTTACTGATTCATGTCGCAATGGACTTGCAATCTGTAAGCAGTGGCAAAAATCAAGGATAATTACTCACACAATCAGCGCCGTTCGGGACCCCTCAGACGCTGGTCGGAAAGGCACAACATTTGTGAGAAACTCCATAGTTCAGGACTGGTTGAATCTTTGATGCGAGAATCCACGAGAATTTAGTAGGATTGAGCCGAAACAGGGAGGAATTGGAGCCAGGTTTCTTCCTTGTGCAACTTTTATCGCGACCTGGCAGCGCCTGCGCGCATAAACTACATATCGAGTCTTCGTCATGATCACGGGTGAGTAAAGGCCGCTTCCAGAATGGGACAAATTGGGATGCATGGGGGACGCCAGAAAAGCTTTCCAGTCGGAATTGCCAGTGAGCTGAAGGAGATTCAACATCTCTGGAGACATGGCAAAGACATGGTGGTGGTTTCAGTTCAAGTTGTATTCTGATCTGATTATGATGATGCCGCATCACGGCAAGTCACGTGCGCGCACTTCACCCACACCACCACCGTGGTCCACAACTTTCCCGCCAAGATAATCCACGAAATCATCTCTCCTGCCTTTCTTGTTCCTGATGCTGGATTCTCCAGCACATCTACCCAAACCTTCTTCATCCCCCGCGTCCAACCGGCCTCTGCCATCCTGCTCATGTCCAAATCATGGCTGCGCGTAGCAACTCCCTACACCACAATGTTCGAAGCAGGGCACAAACTCAAGCCCTCGAAGGCGCACTCAGCGCGAATCCAATCTGGCAAAGCTCATTAAGAAGTGGGCGCGGGTACATACTAGCCCTACGGAAGATCCTGGGAAGACTTAGACGACGAATCTGGCCGATATCTGTCTCGTTCTTTGCGAGGCACTGGACAAGGGGGGTTTGTCACCACTGGAATGTGCCTATGATCGACCCAGCCCTGCGGCCATCACGCGTTGAACTGGCAAGTACAAGTAGTACTACACGTACAATCAGCGTCGTTGTACTTACATCCATCTTATCAGATGAAAAATCACGATGAAGAATCACGGAGACTTCAGCGCAGCGGCGGGTCTCGCGTGGACCACAGTACAAAGTAGCAATTTGCGATGTCTGACATCGCTTTCAAAATTCAAATCAGAACCCTTCCTCACAACCTGCGAACCCCTGGACGTCTGTCGACCTCTCCCATCGACGCATCCCGCTTATCCCCAGCCCGCGGACCTCACACCAGCCAAGTCGGCCCCTCTCCGATCCCACCCGAACGGCAAACACAAACCATGCTACTTACACATTCGAGTCGTTCAACCGGAATCCCCTACGACTCCGACCCAGCGGCGGCTTGAATACGACATGCGTAGAAAAGCTACGTCAGTCTGCGGGTCATTACCGCGTACGATTGCGATTACTACGTGTGATTCAAGTTGATTTCAAGGCATTAGGCGGTTATTGAGAATAGGTACAATTGCCAGGCGACCAAGCTTGTTCGACTTGTATTATTTTAGAGAGCAATCTGAAATCTTCAATCACGTCGGTCCATTTAGTCTCGACTCTCCAATGTACCAAGGTGCGTATCCCATTCAGTACTGCGTGTACTGAAGGCGTAGTGAGCGACGTCGGCGGGTATTTTGCTGCTTTTGGAATTGATAGCCTGACACGGTGGGGTCTTCGTAGGATACAGACTGCAATGAAACCATGGGGTACCTACACATGCTAGACGCCGTAAATTGAAGCGCGGTCGGTGAAGGGAATGATCCCAACGTCCACCCATGTAGTCGGGATTGCTTTCCACTGTTCCACCGAGACCCCTGCGTCGAGAATGAGAGGTCTTGAGAAGATAACTTGAGAATTTCCTATTGAAAGAAAGAAAAGAGTACGCACGGACGCTGCGCTGAATCTGAGAGCATTTGCTGCTCCATCTCGTCTACCGCGCGCGCAATCTCCGGAAACTCGAACTCGGTCGACATCTGCTCCATCATGCCACCTGGGCCAACACCAATATTCTGCGGCCGTGGGTCATGGGAGCACACGAAGCGGAGGAATTGAGCGAGCATCGCTACAGCGCGGCGGTCGCCCGTTGTCAGCGCCTTGTCTCTACACGCCCGAAAGGCAGCACGGATAGGCGGATGTTGAAAGGACAAGTAAGCGCGATCGTGAATGGAAAAGATAATGTAGTCGTAGTCGGGTGACAGGTGGTTGAGTTGTGCAACTTGGAAAACGAGTGCCCCCGAGCGCTTGAAGCCCGTGAGTGGAGGGCCGATTCGAAGAGATGGTTGCTCGGGGTTCGAAGGCGTCAAATCCTCGAGCTGTAGCCATTTACCGCACTCTTTCTTATGTCCAGCTTTCCAATCTACCTTCTGACATTCACTGAGGGAGTTGCGGTAAGCAATCAGTAGAAGAGGAGAACAGACGCTAGTACGCACGGTGAGCAGTACAAAACCTCCCTCTGCATTGTATCCCAGCATCGTTTGCAGCGCGGGAACTTGGTCGTTGTCTCGTTAACTTCCAACACGTCCGACATTTTTGTTTGCCCCTCGCGCGTACCTCCATGGTTTGAGCGTAAGCTCCCTCGTCCATCTGATGCGCAACCCTTCTGAATGATTTGACCGCTTCCGAGTCTTCCCCGAAAAGCATGCTCAGTGCTTGACTGGGCTTGTCGCGTGGTTTGCAAGGTTTGGAACCAGTTTTCGTTTGAACGAGCTCGGGGAGTGGCAAGTCGAGGAACGAGCAAAGCGCAAAGTATACCACGAATCCTTCTAAGTTTCAGACGAGCCAAGTGTTCAGCTAGAAGTGAATCCTCACCAATCAAATAATTCCGTAGACAGAGAATTTTTGCTAGGGCGAGCCTTTCGCAGGGGTAGTCTTGGGCGATTGCTGCTCAGCGGCGATCGCATCCCACACTGGGTGAGAGATATAGTTTGGGGTGTCGGCGGGGCTCAAGGTCGGATTCTGGACCATCATCTCTTCCAAAAGATCGGGGAACAGGGAGCCATTTTGTCGGTGCGATTCGACGCTCATCTCTTTTCCGGCACAGCATCGGGCTTCGTTCATCTCAGGTATAGAGGTGCAAGCAGAGACCAGACCGGCGAGGATGATTTCGCCACGTCTCGCAGGGGAAGCTGAAATCCACCTCCGCCGCAGCTCATTCCCGACACAAAAGGGCGCAGCGTTTAGAGTCATCTGCACCTGCATGCGGCACAGGTTCTTTTGCATCGAACGGATGCCGCCAATAACGTGGTCTCGGCTTTGAGGATCCTGCAAACGTGTGGTCTCTTTGTAGACTTTCCATCTTTCGGTGTGGAATGGCGCGGGGAGATCACGACTGGCGACTGCAGTAAATTCCAAGACCTGCTCCCACCTTTCCTCCCACGCGAGGGGGTCGGAGGAGGCTAGCTGTCTGTTGGGCGGGATTCCGGGGGTGTCTGCAGTTAGGTTGGTGGGGCGCAAAAATGGCATCGTGGCTGCGGCATGCAAGTAGAAGAGAGAAGAGAGTTTGATGTGATCAGACGCGTCTTTCTTCTTGCCCTCACTCCGTCTCTTGGCCCAGTTGGTGTTACTCCCATCTAGGAATACATTCTGACCCAGTGTTTAGTATAATGAATCCTGATCTCAGAGCCATAATCACAAGTAACGAGCCGCCCTAACGACATTCAAACGGGACAGATTCGGCTCCTCTTGTCGTCCTCCGAATCTGAGCTGGCACAGCTCGACACGCAAATTCACCGCATCGAATCAGCTCTTCGCGAGTTGAAGCGGCGCAGAGTCACCAAGAAACTGCTCGTCGCCGATTTGAAACGCGCATTGTCATCTGGCATTCGTCTCGTCCCGACGGAGATTTTGACCGAAATCTTCCTCGTTTGTCGCGATGAGGCGCTCGAACGCTACAACTACTCCATCTTGGACGGAAGCCTAGCCCCCCTCCTTCTCATGCGGGTATCGTCTCATTGGCGCGCCGTGTGTCTATCGACACCGCGGCTTTGGGACCATATCCATGTGCGCCAACTTGGCGGACCCCAACCCACTCGTCTGCCACCGATGTCCGTTCAAAAACAAATCTGTCGTCATTTGTCTCAGCTTCCCACGAGCTCTCGCATTCCTTTGGATATACAACTCGAGAATTCTCTCTCGCGGCCATCATCCTTCGAACCTCTGTTCCGAATTGCCATGGGTGCTCATGACAGAGTCCGTCGTCTCACCCTCAATCTCGACACCTTCGACGATATTTCCGAGTTGCGGACCCATCCCCAAGATTTCCCTATACTCGCCTGCTTCGAGTTGCGAGTTAATGCCCCCGGTCGCCCCATCGGCCTGAGCATGTTAAAGACCGCACCGGCCTTGAGACTGTTTTGCCTCAACACCCCTTCTTGTTCGCTCGATTTGGAGCCAGCCGCGGTTTCTTGGTCACAGCTGACCGAGTTGACCCTGAACTTGCAGGTTGACCTCGGGAGGGCACGATCCATTTTGATGGAATGCACTGGTCTCGAAGTGTGTACGATATACACCGGCGACGATTGGTCCGAGCCACCGCTCCAACGGCTCAGCAGCGTAACCAGCTTGCTTCACTTGACGCGGTTCAGTATCCTGTGCTGTTCAGACGAAGATGTCGAGGACTTCTTCGACGCGTTCTCGTTTCCCAGCCTCACTGATCTCACCGTCAACGCAACGCAGTTGTCAGAACTCGCCCTGCCAAACCTCTATTCCCGATCGCACTCCAGCTCATCAAAATGGACGTCGACATAAGCGAATGGGTCTTCACCCGACGAATTGACGACATTCCTGGAACTCACTAGCTCCCTCGAATTCCTCGTTCTCCGCGTAGGCGGTTTCCAAAGGACATATATGGAGTTGTTCACCTACGGCAGGGCGAGAATCACTGCACCCTTCGCTCTTCCGAAGCTGCGGACTCTCTCCATCCGCATGGATCACAGCATGAATACCAACCCCTTCAAGTGCCGCCACGATCCCTCTGCCGCTGAAATGGTTAGAGTCCTTCGAACGGGTACCCTGGGAAAGGCGTAATAGAGCGTTTCCGTCGCTCACGCTCGGGTCTTTCTCCCAGGATTGGCGACGATTTTGACCGTGACATCGAGAAGCGACTGGTGAACGCTGGTAAACGCAGAATAGAGGGGTGGTATCATCGTCAACGATCGGCAGACGAATACTGAGGCTCTAAGGTTCGGCTGCGACCATATGCACTTTCGTTCTTGTGAGAAATAATCAAAGAGATCCTTGACAGCCTCCACTTACACCAATCTGCAGGTCAAGTTTTTTGTCGCAAGTCCTGTAGAGGAGAGTGAATACATTTGGCGGGTGCTTGCGATGGAGATTCGTCATTATCTCGGGGAACGGGTTGCCCCTGTAGAAATGAGTACCATTTCGCAGAATTTCACCTAATGGTAACTGTTGAGTTGCGGCGACGCCCGTCGTCTGACGTCGTGATGGTGACAATGGAAAAGTTGTATAGCACCCGTGCTCTCCGTCCTTGCTTTCTCACATCCACTGGCGGGCGACAGAATGCCAGAATCCGGACCTCAGAAACCCACCACCGACGCTCGAGGGGGCTCTCAAAATTCAGCAAAACCCTGTTCACACGTCTACCGAGCGAAATTCTCCTCTGAAATATATTGCCTTGACACGGTGCCAAGGACCACGGTTGCAAACCGCGTCTCGTCGCCGTGTAATCTGCATGAAGGTGGAGAGAGGTGGCACTATCGACGGCCGCGCTGTGGTTGTAACATTCACCTAGACGAGGAACCATCCACCCACGTCAGCCCATCCTCTTGTGCGGCTCCAATTGCAGTCGGTCTGGAGGTTCTGGGTCTCTCCATCTACTTTGCAGACCGATATGACGAGCCGTTCCTCCTGGAATTAGCTGCTCACCGCCTGCAGACCGGTGGCAGAGCTTCGGACTTTAGCCTCGTGTGTCGGGCAACCTACGTGCATTCTGCACGATTCGGGTTCGACAGCCAATTTCCCCTGCTAAAACGTCTTCACTAATACAGTCACATACCGTATATCACCTCGGGAACCTTGCACGCGCGTTTCCTCGCATCGAGGCAGCTAACAGTGGCTTGCGGCCGACTCCCGTGCCAGCCACCTCCCATGGTCGAATCTCGCGAGATGCACCCTTATCGGTGTTTCCTCAACGGAGGTCCCGGCATCCTTTCGCTGCGCCCCAAAGATGACAGAGCTCTGCGTCGAAAAATGCTACGGCTCAATCACACCGGCGTCTCTGACCCCGAGCCTACAATAAGCATCGGGCCTCAGGACCCTCAAAATCCTACGCTGCACGCGGGTTGTAACCCAAGACCTCTCCACGCGGCTCCTGGTCCCGCGACTCCAAGTCGCTCTCCATCGACGACTTGTCGACGGATCGCCAGTGCACCCCTCTTCTCCTCAACCCCTCCTCAACCGCGTCCTCCGTCCATTAAAACACCTCAGCCTCATCGGCGCCAGGCGTCTCCGAGCCTGAACTCAGCTCCCTCCTCCGCCTCACGGACACCCTCGATCGGTTCGAGATCAGCTGGCCCTCCGACGTCCATTCGACGGCCCTCATGACCGCGTTGACGGTCATCCCAAGCAAACGCGCCCCAGCTCCTACCGCATCTCAGCGCTTGAGCATCACCGGCGGACTATCATGCAGCGACCACAGTCTCTTCATGATGCTCCGCAGTCGGGTCCCGCGTCTCAAACACGTCGAGCTGTACTATGCCGGTCGGACAGTGTTTTTCGACCGGACTCTCGACGTTTTAAGGGAAGGTGGGATGGAATCTCCTCCTCTTCGACGGGCCCGAGGACCCGTACAAAACGCTTCCGCCAGACCCTACTACATAATTTTACCTCAGGACGACGATGATGACTAGGGATAGCATTTGTACAACAATTTATTTACAATGTACATTTTTCAATCTTACTCATGCCTCCCGTTCCTAGGAATCTTGGCAGCCGGCTCCTCCTCACCCGCACCCGCCTCGCCCTCAGGCTCCCGCATCCGTTTATTCCGATTCCTCCCATTCCACGAACGCCGATTCGGGAATGGCTGAGGGAAGTAAACGGCAATCGACGGCTTTCGCGTGCTGCGCGGGACGTATGGGGCCACCATTGACCCAGTGACAGAAGACGCTATAGTCCCGTCCCAGGTGCGCTGCTCGTCGCGGGGCTGCCGTGCATTCCCATCGGACAGTGTGCTGCTAGGCGTGTCCATCACAGACGACGTCTTTTTCTTGTACGTTTCGAGCTCGGGTTTCCCCCGCCATTTTTCAATGGCCTCGCAGAAACGCACTGCAGCACGCTCAACGGGCTCGGCAGGATATTGCCACGCGAGATCCTCCATGTGGGTTGACAAGTCTGGAGTCGATTGTGGGATATCGTAAAACTGCCCGTTCAGTATAAAGCAAGAATAGCTTGATGAAAAACTCACCCTCCTCAACCTCGTCTCCATCTCCATCTCAAACTCCTCCTCTGCGAGCCCTTGGGCACGCAGTCCCATACCGCAACGCAGGAAACAACATCCGCAGCGTCAAGCAAACTGGGTAATTCATCCGGGTCGAATTCGCCAAATGCTTCAGGGTCTTTGGACGCCCCCGCTGGTCTGCATCCCCAGCCCGACTTTGAGCAGACAGTCGACGGCATCGGGACCACGCCATCCGCCGTTAGATAGCCCTCCAGCACCGCTCGCGTAAGCAAACCCGCAAGCAGCAGATACCACTCGCGCGAGGGACGCAAGCCGAGCCATACATCGGAGTCTGATTTTCATACGGATTCGTATCTTGTGCGAGTGGCGTTGCTGGCGGTGGAAGAGGTTCAAGATCAGACGGCGGTTCCCACCCAGCACGTTCGGTAGACTCGGGCGAGGTCGAAGAGTCTTCATCAGCATCCTTGTCCTCGGCCGGTGAAGCAGGCTCCTCCTCCTCCCCGCGTGCCTCAACCCTCTCTGCCGCCCCATGGCTGACAACCGCATAAACCTCCCAATAAGCTCCGTCAATTTCGTATTCCCCCGCCCGTACTGGGTCCCTCAACACCGCTCTCTGCACCGTGGCCCTGCATTCTCCGCCGAAGTACAGTTCCCATCTGCGCAGGCCGACA